>CAJVPP010001112.1:0-22704 GCA_910592005.1 Funneliformis mosseae | reverse complement strand
GGATTTGGGATTGGGATTATGGGATTTGGGTGGGATTTGGGATTGGGATTGGGATTGGGATTTGGGATTGGGATTGGGATGGGATGGGATGGGATTTTAAAAGAAAGGGTATGGGTATCAACTATATATTCATATCAACGTAATTTTCAATTAATTTATCAAGATTTGAAATGATACCAATAAATTTTCCAATTCGATACATATTCGCTTCTAATTCTACCAAATAAGGATAAATTTCCTTATAATTTTCTCTATTTAAACTTTCATGATCTACTGAACAGTGAAAAACTGAAATTTATCAACCAAAAATTGACCAATAGGTTTATTATATTTTAAATTTCTTCCTAATTGCATTAATTCATTCATACGATATGTCTTAACATTACTTTCAAGCGTAACATAATCATCATATGTTATTGGTTTAGCTTTTTTAATTTTAAGTCCAGGTATTCTACCATATAGCATTCCTTTTCTAAAAATTTTCAATTCTGTAAAGGATTCCATGTTCACTTTAAGAGGTATTGTACTTTGGACGCAACAGGTATATATATATGTGTATTTCGTGTAACCTATTTATTTTACACGTTGCATTTAATTCACAGAAATTCTTCCAAAAATAGAAACATAAGTCTCGTACGTAGATTATCTCGAACTTTTCGACATTAAAAACAGGTTACTTTTATATCGAACAAAAAACGAGAATTTTCAACAGCCAATAATTTTACAAGAAATCATCTGGTGTTCCAACATAAATTCGGATCAGGAAAAAAAAATTTTTCTCCTCTTAAAATGCCACAAGATACATCGAAATCGATGAATTTTCCTAATGGACAAGCGGTTATAGCAGGAGATAGAGCTAGGCCCTTAGCAAATTACCCTCATTCTAGAATTGTTGGAGGTTTTGTTTTTGTTTCGGGCATTTCTTCAAGAAATTTTGATAATACGTAAGATATAGTTAAAAAAAAAAAAGGTTTTACTATTTATCTATTTATTAATTTGTATTTTATCATTTCCAGATATGAAGGGGTAATTAAAAAAAAATAATTGTAAATTAAATAATCATTTTATTATTTTAAATCCACCTCACTTTCTTTCGTTTTTTTTTTCGTTTTTTTTTTTTCGTTTTTTTGTTTTTTATTTGAAATTAAAAAGGTAAAAGAGCTTCCGGATGGTGGTTTCCAATTAGACATTAAAGAACAAACAAAAGCAGTTATTCGAAATATTGAATCGATATTAAAATCATCAGGAGCTACATTAAATAATCTAGTTGATTTGACAGTATTCTTGAAAGATATGAATGATTACGATGGGTTTAATGAAGTTTATAACCAATATTTTGATGCAAAAACTGGTCCATGTAGAACTACTGTCGCCGTTTCAGAATTACCTTCCGTGAGCATATTCTTTAACCTTTTTTTCGAAAATTTCATTATTTTAACCAAACATTTAAACTATAATTTTTTTTTTTTCAATGTAGCCAAAATTATTGATTGAAATCAAAGCAATTGCTATAGCACCATAAGTCACAATTATTCGTTTTGTAACGTATTATTAATGAATAAAATCGAATAAATCTTTTGATTTACAATCAAAACGAAACTTTCCAAAAATCAGAAAGGTAAGCAATATACAGACGTTTTTGCCTTTTAAAACAAAAAAAAAAAAAAATAAAGAACTTTAACAAATAACTATTTCCAAACTTTACCAACTTAATTTTTACGATTCAACTAATTTTGCTTCCAACTCATGCACATCACTAATTGGCATACCACAGGTAAAATTCTCACATATATGAACTGAAGGTGCACTTTCACCTGCTTGCAAAATACTTTTAATCACTTCGCACCTTTCATTTAATACCTCCCCATTTTCTTTTGCTTTAAGCAAAAATTTATTTGGCATAAACCTATTTCTAATTATATCAATATACTTTTGAACAATCGTTTCTTGTTCCGATCCAACAACAATTATCTAAATATTGTAATATGGTCAATGAAAACTTGATATATAAAGCAAAGAAATTCCTATTTGTATCAATCTTACCTGTTTAATTCCTTTCAAATATAACATCAAACTCGCAGCCATTGCTGGCATAGCGTAAGGGACTTTCTCCAACCTTTCAACAAAATATTTCAAAGTTTGTTCGGCTTTAGCATTATAATCTGCTTTATCAACAATATGACCAAGTCGAAGCAAATTGCTAACTGAAACCGAATTACTAAATAAAAATTTTATAGTATTAGAGTATGATAAAACTGTCTTGAGGACACTTGGACACTTACGCTGATGGCTCGGCTCCATCATGATCTAAATACAATAATAAAGTTAATATAACAGACATATATATATATTAACATACAATGTAAAGAAAACATGCTCACCGTCTTTCAATCTAACCAAGATGTTTTTGTTGTTTTTTCCTACATTGTAAAAGCCCCCTCCACCTTCTTCATCATAAAACAACGTAATTTGTTGATCTTGTAAATCAATTGCCCATGCAAGATAAGATTCGTTAAAGGTTGACTGATAAAGATCAAGTAAACCTAAAAAAAGTAAAAAAGTGAAAAGTTAATTAAATGACAAGGAATTAAATTAAGCCTATGTAAATAATAACCCTTAATAAAGGTATATTACCTTCAATTAAATTACTGGTAACATTTAAATTTATATGAATTATATGAGTTGACAGTTGATAATTATACGATAATAAAAGATTCCTTACCTATAATCATCCACAAATCCTTCAACTTCACCAGGTCCTTCTCTGAAGCTTCTTAACAATCTATTTTTGCCAGAGTCATATAATTGATCTTTGATAAACCTTGCAGCGCCCTCAGCTAATTCACGATATTTTTCGTCACGTATCGCATCATAAGCCCGTGCAAGAGCAGAAATCAACAATCCTATAAAACATGTTAATAAATCATACTAAAAAAAAAACCAAAAAAGTTTAAAAAAATTAAGTACCATTCCAAGAGGTGAGAATTTTATCATCTCGATGAGGTTTAGGCCTCTTATCAAATCGATATTTCGCAAGTTTTTCTTTGGATTCAGAAAGAATAACTTTTACTTCATCAAGCGATATTTCAAATTTCTCGGCCGTTTCTTTAGGAGTATGACGCTCAATCAAAACGTTCTATTACATTTTAAAATTTTTTTATAAAAAAAAATGCCAAATGCTTCAAAAAAGATTGTTTAAAAAGATTACATACTTTTTTCTTCAGTTCGCCTTGAATATCTTTTCTGGGATCAACATTTCCATTAGGTTCAACTCCAAAATGATACGAAAATATTTCTGAATTCTTATCTCCCAAAATTTCCTTAATTTCTGATGCTTCCCATACAGCGAAGGCACCCTCTTGTTTTATTTTCATGGTAACTACTTTAGATTTGACAATTCGCAGATGATGTTGGAACAAAAAAAAAAAAACTCACCCAATTTATGCTTGGCTCCATCATGAGGATAAGAATCTGCATCTTCAGCTGAATAAAATCCTCCCCCTTCGTGATCCCTCAAATCTCGTTCAACGTATGTTACGATATCACGCACCACCTATGATAATTACCGATAATTAGTAATAATTTTCAATTAAAAGTTTACGCGTTTAACGTGTCATAATTTACCTCAGCATAATACTCATCTTTGGTGAGTAAATATACTTCAACGTAACTCATCAATAATTGAGCTTGATCATAAAGCTATTTATTATATAATTAATGAGATATATTTTATGCATTTAAAGTCAAATGTGATGATGTTTATTGGTGTCCTTACCATCTTCTCGAAATGAGGCACGTGCCAATATTTATCGGTGGAATATCTAATAGGAAAAATTAATTTTGGAACAAGAATTAAGACAATTATAATTAGTGTAATCCGCAATTAAAATACTTACCGATGGAATCCATTTCCGATATGATCTAAACCATTTTAAAGTTCATTTAATAATTGGCCTATGTATTATATTAAATTTGTTATCATATAGATTTGTTCATACCATGAATTCCTCCCATGGCAATTTTCTTTTACAAAGAAAAAAAAGGTTAATAAAATTTTTAAAAAAAAAAAAAAAAAAATTTCACTTTAAAATACCTTCAGAGTAAATGTCACCATATCTAAATCTTTTTTCGCAGCTTGCTTTCGACTATTCACAACAGTTTGTAATTTATTTAAATATTGTGCTTCGTTATCACAGTCTTTAAAATCGATTCCTAATGAATGTCCACGTTTTTTAATTTCTTGAATCGACATTATAGCAAATCTCTCTTCAGCTTTACCAAGTTCTGATAGTATATAATAATGATGACGAAGCAAAAAGTGAAATTGGACTGGAGTTGGGAATTTCGGTTCACCTTTATAATAAGAAAATTTTAAAATAAATTTAATTTGATCTCTGAAAAAAAAAGAAATTAAAATAAAATTTTGACGCGTAATTTACCTTCAAAACCACCTTCATCAGAATCAAATGAACTAATGAAATATTGATGTACATTATGCGCAAGTTCCATGTTCAATTGCAAATTTTGACCCTCAAATTTTTGCTATTAAAATGATAAAAATTTCTTATTACTATGATTATCTATGAAAAAAAAAAAGAAGATAAACCATTAAAATAAATTGTATATTCTCACAAGTGTCAATTCACGTAATTTTTCAATAGTGTCCACTCCAGCTTTTTTTAAAGCTTCTCCTTGTTCTTTCCATCTAATCAAAAATTAATAATTATCTTAATGAAAGTGAATGCTTTTGATATGCGAAAAATTTACTCACAATGAAGCCATGCGTTTAAGCAACGATGGGAATCCAGGTCTGAATTATTTTTTTTTTGAAAAAAAAAACGCGTTAAATTTTTTTTTTTCATTAAATTTCTTAACGTTAACAATTCACCTTCCATGTTGATCCTCCGGAGGAAAGTAAGTGCCACCAAACACGGCTATATAATAAAAATCAAAATCAATTCTCCGAAATTTTTATAAATATTACGCTTCAAACTTAATACATACGATATAGATCGGGCTGATTCGATAGAGATAAAAATCAATATTGAAATTTACTTCATCGTCAAAATGTTAAAATTCAATGATGTATAACAAATATAGGACTCACCGTTAGAAAAACGGACATCGGCCATCCACCACCACCGGTTAACGATTGGACGAAAATCTTCAAATATAATAAAAAATGTTGTTAATTCCGAATATTTTATTTATTTAATTTTATAAAAGAGAAGATACAATACCATATACATGCGATCCACATCAGGCTGAATCTCCCTGATATTAATAATATTAAACATGTGAATTTCACAAAAATCCCATGTAATATAAAATAGTCATACCTGTCGACTTTATAATTATTTTAAATATTAGTTCATAATTTTGTAGATATGCTTAGTAAAAAGCAAAAAGATGGAATGATTTCATACCTTTAACATTCACAAAATTATCGTTCATAATCTTTGCTATAGCCTCATTCTCGAATGATTCATGAGCCTAAAACAAAAATACAAAAACATGATTGAATTACGGATTTATTGTTTTGAGAATAAAAATAATGAAATTTGCATACCATCACATGACACCAACTTGTGTTCAAAATCAAAATTTTATTAATTATAAAATCATCGAATGAATCAAAAGAAAAAAAAATTTTTATATCGAAAAAACATACTGGCAAGTACTATAACCCACGCTCAAAAAAATTAGTTTATTATCCTCTTTGGCCTTCTGAAAGGCTTCTTCGCCCCATGGAAACCAGTCGACTTATCAAAATAAAATTTTTTAAAAAAAATGATAAAGATATTTATTATTATATAAAACAATAAGAATGAAACAATTCTTACCAGGATTATCGGCATGTTGCTATAACATCAAATTCAAAAAAAAAAAAAAAATTAAATAAAGAAAATCATTTTTATTTCACCCCAAAAAAAAAAATTATTTCTTACCAACAAATAAGGACTTTTTTCGTTAGATAACCTGTTTAAATTGTTGGTTGACATATTTCTTGCAGTTGATAATACAGTAGATGTAGTAAGTTTATTGGTGGAAAACCTAAATTGAGATGTTAGACTGGGATTATATAAATGGTATGGAGTATTGCTAAATTTGTTAGTTAAACAGCTACTACTGCGCCGCAAAGAACTTTGCAGGAATCGAGAGAAATTCATTCAACTTTAAACTCATTGAATTTGAACAATTTTGGATGAAATGAAATATTTATTGATTGATTTCAATAAAAAAAAGATCTTGAGCAAAGAATTAGTAAATCGAATGCTTGATGATGCAAAATTTGTGCAAGATGAACCCGATCTTATATATAAATATATATTTATTTACTTTATATTACGCAATAAAAATAATAAGTAACCTTATTTTGGTATAGCGCCATTATAAAATATATATATAGCCTCGATACATCAAATGTGATTTCACCTAATTTCGCAAACCTTAAATCAGGTTCGTTTGTTCTTAACTAAATTATCGTAAGCAAGTTACTTTTAGTTTTGATACTAAATTAGTTAAATTATAGTTCATTTTTACGACGACAAATCTTTTTTTAACCATGGACAAGAATTCTGAAAACAAAACATATACAGCCGAAGATAAAAAGAAGGCTTTAATGTATCTTGAAAAATTTGTGCGTGAAGATGATTCTGCGAAATACGTTATCGATCCAAAAAACGTTCTTTGCAGGACAAAAAATGATGCCGTCAAAGTTAATTGTATAAAATTGAATGAATTGGATGAAAAAGAAATCTTTGCTCATATGCAAAATCTTGGTTTTTATTGTGCTTTATCTCAGGATCCAAATAAATTTGGAATTGAATGTAAAAAAATATAGACGGGATAGCATTATTTTTTTATTTTTTCCTTTGGCGTAGTTGCACGACGCAGTAATCCATATATAGAAAATTTCTAAATTTCTTTTGAATAAAAAATGTGCTACATGCTCATCATAAACGTCATATCGATTTCATAACAACTAGTAGAGATGGTATGGTTTCTTCTAATTTGGCGCAATTATATGCTAAAAATATAAGGGATCAGGCCATTAGCCTTTTTTCTCTTTCGTATTTATTTTCATTTCATTCACAATTCAACTCTATGAAAAGATATAAACAAAATGTCAATTAATAAAGACACTGCAATTTTACATACTGCCTTTTTGAAACTGATTGATAAAATCTTGGAACAGGTTCCGCCAAACAGTAATTTTCAAAATTGGGATGTTTATTCAGGTATAATCTTTGGTGATTTGGTTATTTTTATTCGGATTCTACAAAAAACGTCAATTTTTTTTTATTATTATAGGAACGGCCGGGTTATCGCTCCTTTTCATGAAAGTTCATGAATGTGACCCAGGTTTGCGTAATACGTTACGTTATCGTTATCATTAAATGAAAAATGAATTCTTCGTCACATCCCAAATCTTTTACAGGGGTGATGTTTGGCCCAAAAAGTGCACTGACCATCGCAGATGAGTACATCGATAACGCTCTTTCATCACACATGAAACTTCATAATACACCTAGCGAAGCCGGCTTGCCCGGATTTATTGAACACGAGTGCGGTTTTCTCTCTACCGCTGTCGGATTATACTCCGTAGCGGCTCATGGTTAGCCTTTTCGTTTTGTACCATGTTTTCTGCGCCTTACCTTCCCTGACCCTTTTGCGTTCTTAGTTAAACATCATACCGGAGACCAAGAATCTTCGCATAGATATCTCAACTTGATACAATCGCATTTCTCCAAGGTAACGTCTTTTACTCTTGGATTTTAATTTCGAATGGAATAATTGATCACACTAATGATATCAAACCCTTATTCAGTCGGCACTTTCAATTAAAACACCGAGCGAATTACTACACGGTCGTGCCGGGTATTTGTATGCCGAGCGACTTATATCCGGTTTAATTGACCCGAAAAAGGAACCACCGACGTCGCAAATCGTGTCTAGCGTGATTGAAAGTATCATCGAAGACGGGAAAAGGACGGCAGTAAACCGTAATGCAACAGGTTATACGCCATTATTTTGGACATGGCAAGGTTTACCTTACGTTGGGGCCGCTCATGGTTTCGCTGGAATACTAACCATGTTGTTACAATTCCCGGAGCAATGTCAAGAACACTTTGGTCAAATTAAAAATACTACCGACTTTATCTTGTTCAAAAGTCGTCAAGAAAATGGAAATTGGCCTCATATCCTGTTTGAACCCAATAATAATTTGGTTCAATTCTGTCATGGAGCTACTGGAATTTGTTTTTTGGCTTGTAAAGCATATGAAGTATTTAAAGAAAAGGAGTAAGTATTTTAAATAAAAAAAAAAAAAAAATTTTTTTTTTTTAATCCAATGAGAGAATTCATAAATAATATATTTATTTAGATATTTAGATCTCGCTGAAGAAATCGCAGATTATATATATTTACATGGAAAAACGCGTAAAGGAGTAGGATTATGCCATGGAATTTCCGGAAATGCGTATCCATTTTTATCGGTTTATAAACTTACCGAGGATCACAAATATTTACGATATGCTTTGGAATATGCCAATATCTGTGCTCAATGGGAGGAAAAAGTCGAACAAGGAGAATTTAGTCATTCCGATAAACCTTGGTCCGTTTATGAAGGCATTGGCGGAGCAATTTGGTAAATTGGAATTTATTTTTATAATGATATATTTTAAAAATGATTAATAATTATATTTAAAATTTTCAATTATCGCTATAGGCTCATTTCCGACTTAATATATTGGGATCAGGAAATTTTCAAAGGTTTTCCAGGATTGACAGATGTTTAACTTGTAAAATTGTTATTGATGAAAATTTTAAAGAGAATTGTTAATAGGAATTTTATATAAGACAATTTTTCTTTTTCCAGTATTTATTTGTATGAAAAAAAATAAAATAAATAAATAATCCTTGTTTAATTCGTTTTATCGACATATGTATTCAATAATATCAAAATACACGAGAAAATAATAAAATACAAATTGGAATGGATTTTGTATTAAAATATTCTTTTTCATTACAATGGTTATGTCATTAATAAATGCGCCAAACATAAATGTTAATTGTGTTCAACACTTATAGCGTTTTTAACTTTTTCTTGATTGCTTGGATTAAATCATTGGTTCCTTTAAGATAATAGCTACAAAATAAGTGTTCATGGTGGTGGGTATACAAGTATATCTTGGGTGCATTGCATTGCTTCCGTAATAAAATTGAACAAAGGTCGAAAGTTAGCAACATCATTTATGATTTTCAGCTTTTTTATTATGAAATATTGAAAATCTTTTTTATGTATTGTATTTATCAAAAGCTTCTCTTATGAGTTTTAATATTTCTGTGATACTTGTAATTGATGTGGTGCATCTACTGCAATCGATCAATAATCCGTTTTTTACGTTTATGGAAAATGACGATAGTCGATAATTCCAACTTCTGAACTTGAACAAACCTCCCGTCCTTCTGCGATAAAAAAAAATACTAACGATTTCCATATTCTTACGAATTTCTTCAATTTTATTTTTATTTAAATATGAAGTAGGTGACTTTGTAAAAAGTTATCAATAAAATAAAAAGTCTTAAGCTGTAAAAGAATGTAAACGCTAAATGATGTCAAGACTTTCCTAATTGGACTAATAATAATTGGGAACCATGAAATTTCGAGTTTATTCGCTCAAAGTAACTAGACTGAATATGAAAGGTTTGACAGAGGGAAATGGATGACAAATAAATCATTCGAGATAATTAATTTCACCTCATAAACAATTAAAAACTAAATCAACTCATTCGAATACAATTAATACGGTCGAATTAGATTTGTATATGAGTAATATGTTTTAACTCTTTTTGGAGGATCATGTAACAAAAAATGTATGTCGTATAATCCCGAAGCGATTACCTACTGAAGGGTAAAAATTGTCTCTCCCCAATGGGAACAAAAAGTTTTGCTTCAATCCTTATCTACACAACAAAAAAAAAAAAACATTTCAACATTGTTTTGCGTTATGTGTGAATGAGTCCTTAAGTTGATTCTATGTAAAAACGAAAAAAAAAAAAAGAAAAAAAAAAGAAAGTTCTTCTTGGGCGTTTAATAAAACATGAAACATCATATCCGGTAATACCAGAATTTTTAAGTGTATTATTATTTTAGTTGTGATTACGTATTAAAATGTCAATTTTAGGAAAAAAAAAAATTTAACTACGAAACGGTAATTTGTTTCACATTACCTTTTCATATGTAAATTAATAAATACAGTATACTTGTGATCAAAAAATAATCTTAAAAAGATTCAAATATTCGACGATTTAATTTCGCGTTCGCTTTTTTATATTATATATTTTGTTTAATGTAAGTCCGGCTGACAAGAATAAAACATTTGCATGAACGAACACACCAATAAAATTTTAAACGTGGAAAAGATTAAAAGTAACACCGCAGAAACTACAGAAAATACTCGGCGATGATCACCCAATCACGTTTTTCGACTCTTCGGTTGTAAAAAAAAATTAGTACATAAACCGGAGGATTTCACCTAAGATGAGCTTAATCATCCATCGTCCCTCTCTTTCCTCTCCCTTCCGTATCTTCACATTTAATTTCCCAAACAATAAAAGATTAAGCTTCTTTGCATTCATTCTTTAGCATAGAACTTACTTCTTCCCTTCGTTTTCCTTTCCCTTTTCTAGAATAACTTTTTTATCATTCATTTACCATTAAAAAATTATAAAATAAAAAAATGAAGATTTTGTATAAAGCTTTATTTGCCATTAGTTGCATCGTAGCTACAGGTCTAGCCGATCCTCAAGCAAAAGAAGCAAACGGTAAAGGAGGAGGTAAACCTACAGAGAGGTTAACCTGTAAAATTGTTGAACCTGCTCCAAATACAGTATGGACAATGGGTCAACCTCAGACCGCTTCTTGGTCATGTAATGTTAAGGGTCCCATTGAATCACAACCACCTGAACAATTGATTCACATAGAATTGGGTACTGGTACCAGTCGCGAAGACTTTTTGTAAGTATTACGCGTTTTACAAAATTAATTTTGTAAAAAAAAAAATATACACATATGAACACTAATTAATAATTTATTTAGATACGTTGATACTATCGACGCTATTGCTAAAGCTCGTGAGGTCAAATTTACTTGGAATTTACTTGAAACATATCCGGAAGGAACAAATTATATTGTAAGACTAAGATCAAAATTGAAGGGAGATCCTGAACCTGTCACCGTTGAAGAAGCAAATTTATTACCTTGGGTTTATTCTGGCCCAATTACCATTATTAAAAAAGGAACTGATCCCAAATCACTTCCAAAAGCTGTAACAAAGACTCCAACAAATGCCGTTCCAGAAACTAATGCAAAATACCCTGATGCCAAGGTTCCAAACGCTCCAAAAACTAAAGAAGCTGATGGACCAAAAGGCAAAGACGAAGCTGTAAGTTTTTCTTTTAACAAAAAAAAGTATTTTTGATTTTCTTTTTTTTTTATGAAACCAATTAACATTATTTTATTTTTATAAAGAAAACAAAAGCTGTTGAAGGCACCACCGCTAAACCTGATTCAAACGCAAGCGCAACACCCGATGCCAATTCTGCTGCTTCAACTGAGCTTGGAAATATATTATTATTGGGATTGGGCATGGTCTCATCTTATTTGGCTTTGTAAATTACTTTGACCTTGGTGTTTCTTTTAATTTATTCTTTTAAACAAAAATTTTGTACCAATTATTTTAAAAGAAATTTATTATTTAACAAAAATAAAAAAAAATATATATATATTGCATACGGCGCAGTAACCTTTGCCACCAATTTCTAGTAATTTCCATAGTTCCCGTTTTACAATGTGGGATTAACTTGTTTATGGTAAAAAACTTATTTTGGATTTTTTTATATAAATAAGTCGGACTCTCATTTTTCTCACCGCAAAAACACTCGTAAAAATGTTGTTATTTGATGAATTTTTCGATGAATTACCACGCGCTTTACCGTTTTTAATACGCCCCAATAATGCTTTTAATTCAATTCCGTTAAACGTTTCAAGTACTTCAACACACTATATAATTCGAACGGAATTACCCGGTATTCCGCTAGATAAAATATCGGTTGAAATTACTGATGATGGAGTACTTTCCATTCAGGCCGAACGTCCTTTAATCGATGAAAAAGATAAAGATAAAAAAAATGAAGGAAGGGAGAACACGATAATAAGAGAAAGTTGGGACGTTCGAGGAAAATTACATCGTAGTTTGAAATTTCAAAATGATAGTATTGATACTGAAGGCATTAAAGCCGAATTAAATAATGGCGAGTTAATTGTTAAAGTACCCAAGAAATCTCCAGATGAAGGAAAAGAAAAGAAAAAGAATGTAAAAATCATTAAAGGAAAATTGTAATATTTTCTTTTTTTTGTAAGAGGGTTGGTTCTCTATTGGTTCATTTCTTAGTTATGTTTAAAAATTGTTTGCTTTAAATTGTAAGAAAGCACCTAGTATTAGTATATTTTAAAGCAAGATTGTTTAATGCTAACTGAATAAAAACTTTTTAGAGTAGTAAAACATCTACATATTGATGATTACGCATAAAAAAAATTCGAAATCTCGATATTTTTTACATCTTTACATTAGGTGTCCCGTTAATTCGAAATTTGTTGTTTATGTCAAATGCTCTGTCCCGTTTAACAACTAAAATTTCAATTAAAAAGTTCAATATAAATAATTTTTAAAACTTTTTTTATTTATTCCATTCCGTCAAAGGCATCCATGGTTTTCGTAATCATAATTATCATATCAAGTAAAGAATTAACTGAAACTCGAAGTAATTTTACACTCGCACAATCAAATGTACTAATAAATTAAATTTTTAAAATTATTAAAAAC
Source organism: Funneliformis mosseae (assembly GCA_910592005.1). Lineage (NCBI taxonomy): Eukaryota > Fungi > Glomeromycota > Glomeromycetes > Glomerales > Glomeraceae > Funneliformis > Funneliformis mosseae. Next base: position 9,814 of record CAJVPP010001112.1, on the reverse strand, counting down.
ATTGGAACAGAAAAATAAATAAATTTTGAAATTTTGGAATTTTTTTTTTTTTTACATACACGATTAATTTATCATCATCGGTTGAAATAATTCGTTTAACCTGATCGCTTTTAAGTTCCTTATCAACATTTAGAGTACGTTCTGCTACACTTGCAAGTCTTGAAGAAGGAAAAGGTATTGTTAAAGTTCTATTATTGAATTAAAGCAGGTTTAGTTTTAAAAGAGATAAATGAAATTATGTAAGTAAAATATTTCTTGCGGTATGATCAAAGAAGATAAATAAAAATTATTAGATGTACGAACAGTGAATGTCCAAGTGAAGTTGACATGACTGGAAATTTTTTCGGTTTGAGAAAACAAAAAAGGAGTTAAATCAGAAATGTAATAAGCCAATCAGAATATAGAAGCGTGTCAGTGCACAAGTGCATTGTAACACACGATGATTATCTATAAAAAAAGTCGAGACTTTTTTTATAGGACACTTTTTTTCGCTTTTTCTCCTTTTTCTCTTTACTCTCTTCATTACTTTAAAAATATGAAATCATCGGAGCACTTTATCTCTCATAACGAAGCTAAATTATCGTCCATAACTTCGCCAGTGACGGGAATATCAAATTTATCATTAAATTCACCTGTTGATGGATCATATATAATTGATGATTTTATTACGAAACAAGAAGAAATTGAACTTATTAATTCTATTGATTTGCATGAATGGTCTGGGAATGGAATGCCGTGAGTATATATATAGATATATGTATTTACATCTTTTGTTTATTGTTTTTTTTATAACGATGATGTTATCACCGGGGATAGAAATTGAAATTTGAAAAAAATTTTTTTTTTTTACTCCTAATTCAAGCCCCTTAACTCGTCAAAAGCTAATTCTTTTCATGTAATGATGTAATGAATTTTTTCCATTTTAGACCAAATCCAGAAATGAGGCGGAGAACACAACAATATGGATATGAATTCAGTTATAGATATAGGTACTCGATCCCGCTTTTTTTTTTTTTACAAAAATAAATTTAAATAATAAATCTTGAACCATCTAGGAAAGTAGTTCAGAATTTGGGCGCATTACCAACATTTTTGGATTTTATAATCGCAAGGTTCGTTGAACAGAAAATCATTCAACTCTCCGAAATGGAATATCCTAATATGTGTATAGTAAATGAATATCAAGTTGGTCAAGGTGATTAAAATTAATCTTTTTTCTTTTTTCCATTAAAAAAAAAAAGGTTCTCACCTAATATCTTTCCCAAATAGGAATTATGCCACATGTGGATTCAACGGAATTTTTTGGTCCTATTATATTAAGTCTCTCATTGCTCTCGCCATGTTTAATGACATTTACACATACACAAGACTCCTCCAATCAATCAATCGTATTATTAAGCAAGTACTCATTACAATTCATTTCAATCCTTGGCATTTTTATTAATACCTTCGCCTTTTTTTTAATACAGGACCGAGATCTTTATTGATCATGACAAAATCAAGTAGATTTGACTATAAACATTCCATATCCAAGGATGCCATAGAATATTATAATGACGATGAGATTATAAGAGATCGTAGAGTAAGTTTAACTTTTAGGACCATCGTGACATCTAAAGAGGAAAAGGAAGAAAAAGAAAAAGGCGTGGGAACTGATTGCTACACAAGGTGCTAATATAATTTTTGAACAACAATTCAATCACCTGACCGCGAGAATTAATAATAAAAAAAAAATCTTGTATATTGTGTAAAATAAAATGTATATGATTTATCGTACTTTACACCAATTTAATTCTATAGTATAAAGTTTTTTACTAAAAACCAAAAATATTTTCTAAAGCTTCATTAAGCGCAAATTCATTCATCAAAAAATAACTAGAAGAGATTTTTCGCTAATTGTATTGCGACTCCATGAGCTTAAATGACATTTGTGAATGATTTCAAATAAAATAGGATTGCGTTCGGATGGTGATTCATTTGGAACAATTACGTAAAATTATGGGATAAAGCTGCGGTTAATCAAGATGTATAAGTTATACAACAGGGATGTTTCATTCGCAAATCAGTTACGCTAAATATTCTCACGAATAATCCTTTAATTGGTAATAAACGGGAAATCCCGCATTTTCCTTAAATTAAATCTTGATCGATTTTCCGAAAATAAAAAAACGCTTTACCGAATTAAGCTTCATAAATAAATGTAATAAATACCTGCTCAAATTCTCGAATAATTAAAATATTTTTCGATCTTTCTTTTTTTTTTTTCATTTAAATAACATTTTGTCATTACCATTATGACTATTCAATCACCGAATGAACAGATTGGTCTTTGGCCGATCACAAGTTCAGTAGACTGGTGTGAAAAGAATTTTGAACACTCTTATTACATTGCGGAGTGAGTGGTGATTTTATTTTTATCTTTTTGGATTTTTAAATTATAATTTTTTTTTAAAAATATATATATATATATAAATATATACTTTTTCTTTTTTAAATAGGTTTTGGAATTCATTATCAAGTGTGGCAATGATAATGTTTGGTGAAGTTGGAGCAAGGGTTAATTCATGTGAATCATTTCGATTTCGATTAGCGTTTCGTTTAGTGTCCGTTGTTGGTATAGGGAGCTTACTGTTTCACGGTACCCTTACAAGTCAAATGCAAGCTCTTGATGAGGTATTTCCATTTTCTCTGCCGTTGTAAGTTTATTAGATTAATATCTTTTAATCACGTAATTTTTTTTTTAAAGGTCCCAATGGTTTGGTCAGCATTAACAATTCTTCACTCACTAATAGAATCGAATTATGGTAAAAAAGGATTATGGTTGCCAATCTTGTTGATCTTACATGCGATCCTTTGTACCGCATCAATAACGATATCAACTGGTGCATTACAAGTTACGTTCTTTCTCACATCATTTTGTAGCATAGAGCTTGTTAGCATGTTATTAATTTATCGTATCTATTCAAGCAAGAAAGTATCTCACCCTTCAATTAAATTATTATTTGAAAGGGGTGTAATGATTTACGTTCTAGCTAGCACGACCTGGTTGATAGATTTATATTTGTGCGATTATGTGAATGGTGAAGAAAAGAGTATACTCCCATTTAACCCTCAATTACACGCAATGTGGCATATTTTAGCAAGTTCTGGTTTATATTTACTGGTGGTGTTAACCTTATATAATTGGCTTTACGAGAATGGGAAAATGTGTAAAGTTGAATGGTGGTTCGGAGGTTTGGTTCCCGTTTGTACGGTATTGGATGTTGGAAATACCCGTTCTTTTCATCGGGAAAGAAAAGTATGAACATCATCATAATCATGATAATAATAAGTTAAATCATAGAAAATGGTCCATTAGACAATTTAATGTCACTTACCTTCAGACATTTTTTTAATAATTTAATAAAATTTATCATTACCATTTAAGGAACGTATTTTAAAATTAATTTTTTTTTTTTTTTTTTTGCGATTAAATCGTGTACGTTCGCGTGGTAATTAAACTAATCTGATAAAATTTAAATCATCAATAACGATCCGAGAATTGATCAAGGCAAATTTTCGATCAACATCTGGGCCTGTAAGCGCGTGGTACCCAAATCTGTCTTCAGGCGGCGGATGATGATATTTCATGATGTAAATTTATATTTATTGTGGGATAAATTCCTTTTAGTATTACCAAAGAGCAGAAGTTCAACACGAAGAATCACCGGTTAATCGTAGCATACCGTCCAAAAGACTACGGAACGAATCCAAATATCCAAAAGAACGAGCAGGAGGAGAGAAGGACGAAGAGGGAACTCAAATGGGAAAATAATTAAGTGGAGGTCCCAGATAAAAAAGAACTTCCGTGTATGTTGAACACAACATATTCATAAAAAGTAATTTAAATCAAAAATATTGATATCACATGATTTACCATTCACAATAAAAATTCAACTATAAACAAAAATGCATCTTTTTTTATCAATAACAATAACAATAACAATGTAATGGGGTTACAATAAAACGAAATTTTTCTCACTTCCTTTTTTTTTTTTTTTTAAAAAAAAAAAAAAAAAAAAAAAAACATTAAAATCAATCAACCTTTATAAACCTTAATATTAATTCAAAATGCAGCGGGCATTAATCACACTTTTAATTTTATTAATCAATTATTTTGGTATTAAGAATACTATATATTTTTCAAAAATACCACCCCCAATAAACGCATCAACTTACTTTTTATTCTGTTTCATTCTTCCTTTAATTATTTTTTCCTCCTTTTCATTTTCATCTCCTAGATCAACCTTTCATAAATTAATATTGATCTTATCAATGTTATCATTGTTTATATTTCCCTTAAAATTTTCAAATATTTATCCTCCCTCTATTCATGTTCCAATCGCATTATTCTCATTTAATTATAGTAGTAAAATGTTCATTTGGTTAAAATCCTCCTTAAAACGGAAAGATAATGCTACGGTAAAACCTTTTATATGGTCATTATTTCATTGGAGGTTAAAAGAAGGTCAAATTCCGATCGCAAAACAACAAGATCTCTTAGAGCAAGGAATTTCTCAAGATGAACTTAATTTATACATCAATTATCACTATAAAAAATGTTTTTTCTATTTGATAATTTATATTTCCTGCGCTCAATTTTTACAATCATTTGCACCTGATGTTTCGGATATCCCTTATCCCATTAGAGTTATAAAATTCGTTTATGATGGGACTCCATTTATCTCTTTATTTGAATTATTCTATTGTTATATTTATGCTAGTGTGATATGTTTTTCAATGATTTATATTTATGAGGTAACTCTTATTGTATCATCATATTTATTATCTTACATCTATTCAACACCAAATTCTTTATTATGTACAAAGTTAACCAAAGATCAATTAGATTCTTTCAAGTTATGGTTAATTTCTCTTCTTTTTTATTCAAAACCCATCTATAATCAACCTTATTTATCTAAAAACCCAAATGATTTTTGGAATAATAGGTGGCATCAATGCTTAAAAGTATTATTTGTTGAATTAGGTTACAAACCTATTCTTTCCTTTTCCCCTTTCAAATTACAGAAATTTTTTGGTATCTTGGCTGCATTTACCGTTAGTGGTATCTTACATGAATATCTTTTATATTCTTCAAATAGATATTTAACCTTAGAACAATTCACTTTCTTTTGGTTTCAAGCGATAGTTTTGATAATTTGGGACTTTACTATGAATTCAAAGGAAGAAAAAACTAAAGAAGATCAAGAACATGTTTTGAAGAAAATTAGAAATATTCTATTTATGAACATCTTTGCTATTTTCACCATTCCCTGGTTTATGGAACCTTACATAAGATGCGAACATTATAATACAGTAATGCATTTTGTCAAAAAAAATTAAATTAAAGAAAATAACTTTTTGATGATTGTAAATTTGATTAGATCATTCTATTATTAACATCGGTCAATTTGTTCTAATCCAGTGTCTTTTCCATCGATTTCATGTTTTCTTCCTCCTTAATTGACTCAGAAAGCTTACTATCGTGAATTTCTGTTGATCGTACTTCTCCATTCTCTTTCTCTTCCAGGGTCATATTTTTTTTTGATGATATGATTGTTGGTGCCGGTAGTCCAATTCCATTTGCAATATCCAACATTTGTCTCAATCCTTGATTCTCAATGACCAAACTCTCTAATAAAATATCAGTCTCCAAATCCGAATTTGTATTATGCGCTTCCCTCACTAAATTGCCTATATTTGAAAGGTGTGTTTGTAATGATGCATTCTCTGATAATACCTGTGCTGTTGTTGACTTTTAAGAAGAATAATTAAAATTTAATTTAAATTCTTGATTAATAATTGGAAATTCCTTTTCTAATTACCCGTTGTTCTTCTAATAATATCTCATAATTTCGTTGCATATCCAATTTACTTTGTTGTATTTCATACTTTATAAACATGAATTCATTAGATTTATTTCCTTAAAAAAAGAAAAAAAAAACCCAATATTCATTTAACTTATATTTACGGCTTGATATCTGAATCTCATCATGATCGTTTTTAATGATTGTTCATAATCTTTAACCATCGCTGTTAATTCCGCATTTTCTTCGTTCAATATATGATTTTCATAAATCAATTGCGCATTCTGTCGTTCAATATCTGTTCCGGTGTCAAATGGTGGACCTAAAATAAAATAATTTAATTTAAGTAAAAATATGCTAAACAAAAAAAAAAAAGGTTGTCGTACCTCGATAACTTGGTTTGAATAAAGAACCGTTATATTCTTCTACTTTATCCTACACAATAATTGATTTAAAGTAAACCACTTGCCAAAAAGTTATGATTGATAAAAGTACCTTTAGTTCATTGGATTGTTTTTTTAATTGTCTAGTTTGTTCTCTGTTATATGCAAGTTGGTTACAAAGTTCATGAAAAATTCTCCTTATTCTAGGATCTTCCTCACTACCTGATGTCAAGTCTGGTGTCATTTTATAATATTTGTTAAGAAAATAAAATATCAAGAGTATAAAACAAGTTAATATAACGAGAGAATTAAAGGAGCAAAGAGAAGCGATGATTACTGCTCTCATGGTTACACCGTGGAGAACACGTGAGATATTTTAGGAAATTTCCTTTTTTCTTTTTTCATTAAGATAGGCTTTATATATATGCATGTGTGACATTCTCAATAAAACTAACTATATTTAATATAAATAACCTTCGCATATCATACTAAAATGGTTTTTGATATATTTGGCGAGTTCTTGACAGATTTCTCAAAAGTTTTTGGCGCACATTGTCTGTTACAAGGAGTAATCGACCATGGAATTTCCATTGAAATGACTTAATCATTGGGTCATTTCCAATTATAAATACTGTACTTGTTCGTTTCTCAGTCCATTATTCTTCACATTATTTTTTTTTTAAAAAAAAAAAAATAAAAATAAAATAAAAATCCTTTTTGACTTGTCAACCTTTTTTTTCGTTGAATATGGATACACGTCCTTTACCTCCAGGATGGGTTTCACAAGTAAATTGTCATTTTCATTTACACTTTTCTTTGAATTCCTAGATTACTAATAATAAAATTTTTGTTTATTATTATATATTTACAGTGGGATGCAAGCGCTGGAAGATACTTTTATGTTGGTAAGTTGTATAAATTTTGTAATTACATCATAAGAACAACCAATATTTTAATTAAGAAATAGCAGGTAGAATAAGTTGAATAATTTTATGATTTCATAATTTTTTTTTTAGATACAACAAAAAATCCTCCAGTTAGTACTTGGGAAGACCCAAGGGAAGCTTATAACCCTTCAAGAAATCTTGATGCACCACCTCCATACTCTCAACTCCATGATTCCACCAGTAAAAAGCCATCAATGCCTACAGCCATGCCATCTCCAGCTCCATACCCGCCCGCTTCTTATAACGACAGTTATTCGGCATCCTCTCCATTTCCTTCAGATTCAAAATATCCTCAGGGAGAATATCCTGCACAAGGGGTTTATTCACCTAATGGGACATTTCAGCCTCAGCCAAATTCATATAATCCATATAATCAATACGGTGATGCTTCAACGTCCTCAACATCAGCAGCTGCTGCCAAACCAAAGAAATCTAATAAATTTTTGAATAAATTGGGATTGGGCGGTATTAGCAGCAATAAACCTCATAAACCTCCCAAGCCTTTCACCCCGGTTGCGGCTTTAGGAACCGCTGCTACTCTCGGAGCCTTATCTTCTTCCAAACCTGGAAAAAAAAAATTAGGGTTAGGAACTGGTTTAGGATTGGGTTTAGGTGGCGCTGTAAGTTATTTTATTATAAAATTAAATTTCTTTTCTCTTTAAAAGCTAAAATAAGTAAGTAATTTTAACGTAAATTATATATATATATATATTTCTTTTTTTTTTAGGCTGCTGGTATGTTTGTCGGTAATGCCTTGTTTAAAGGATTCGGTGGTTTTAAAGGTGGCTTTGGTGATTGTGGTGGTGATTGGGGTGGTTGTGACTTTTAATATTCCTACTTGTAATTATTTATTTATTTGATAAAATTTAGTACCTTTATTTTTTAATTGGGTAGATATTACATAAAAAAAAATAATCATCATTTCTTTTTTTGTATTATATATAAATCATATCATATTGGTTAATACATTTATAGCAAAATAAAGTTTATAAAAAATTTCATTTATTCATTAATTAAAAAATTGATTTAAAGTTGATTACAACAAAATATTTTCCAATTCATTTACAGCATTTTCAATATCCACTATCAAATTTTCTTCATTATGTAATTCTATATCTATATCTCTGTTGTTCTTGCTGCCCATTTTCTTCGCGGTGTCGTCAAATAGTAAATCACCTACTAAATCATCCAATTCTTCGATCAATGATTCATCTTTGTACTTTAGTTGTTTAGACCTTTTCGATGTTGATTTTAATTTAGGTTTTGTTTTTGTGTATGGAGATGATCTGGAGAGCTTATTTAAATGTTGATGTTTTGTATAATGATTTTTCGAAGATTGATTTCGTGAAATTCGATTGTGTTGTGGGGGAGTGCTTTGTTGCATTTTCGAAAGTGATAAGATTTGTTTTTGCAAGTTCACTTTATATATAGATTGTAGATATTTTTAACGGAAAAACCTTAATTTATAGCCAAAAAAGATTTTTCAAAATATCAAAAAACAAAAAAAAAAAGGAATTGGCGCGCATAGGTTTAACAAGTCATGTGAGGAGCGTGAATTTGATTGGTTAAATTTTTAAATATGTTACATTATACCTAAACTATTTTAACATATTTGGAAAGATTGCTAGGAAAATGATGTTATTAGATTAAAAAGTAAAGGTCTTAATTTTAGTTCAGAGCCGTTCGTGATTAAACTATTTTAATAAATATCTACTAAATTTCAATCAGATTTGAGAAAATGGTATTTTAAAACGTTTTAAAAAAGTTTTTATATCTTTATTATAAGCATTTCTTTTATTTAATAGAATTTTTTTTTTATCTAAAAAATTATATATTATTATAAATATATTTATAATTTTTTATAAATATCAAAGTAGTTTTAAAAAATAATTAATATTAATAATTTTTTAAAACTATTAAATTTTAAATAAAATATTAAAATTAAATTATATTAATTATATGGGAAGAAAAGAAAAATCCACTTTTTAGTAAAAAATTTTTTTATTGGTTCACTCTGCTAATCATAAACTCAAAATTTGTAGATTTTTCCCTTTAATTGTTTTACCTACAAATTTGCAGGTAATTTTATTTATTAATTAAATCATTTTTAATTATTTTTATATTTTATAATAAAATTTATGCTATTTTCTAAGTAAAAATTAAAAAAAAAAACATAATTAACTAGATATAGACAGAAATGAGGGTTCTGGGACAGATTTCTCCGAATAGGTATAAAATAGTGTGTGGCATTCCCGGCCACTTTCCCGATATACGAAAATTATGAAATCTTTATTGAATCCTAAATTAATCTACAAGACCAGGAAACATATCGAAATCTAATATAGAATTCAAGCTTAAAATCGTGCTGGGTTCAAATCTTGTTAACATATCTCCCTTACCCATATTTTTAGTTTTCAAGTTAAAGGAGATTACCATCTTTGTTTACGCGCTGGCCTTTTTTTAATCCCAAATAATATAACGAAAAAAGTATGCCATATTGCTTGCCTCTTAGGAGAACCACGAACACTGAGGACTGAAGTGTCCGAGCGTGTTCGCGGTTCGACCTGTCAAGCCTAATTTACATACCTTATTTTTATGTTATCCTAGAATTAATTCTAGAGCTGATTCATTAATGTAA
>CAJVPP010001111.1:0-22724 GCA_910592005.1 Funneliformis mosseae | reverse complement strand
TACTTTTTCCATTAAAAGCCGGAAACTTCAAAAGCTTACGTACCGGACGTCCATTATAAATGATTGATGCAGCGACGTAATATTCAAATATAAACATTATTTTTATTTTTCAATTAACGAATTGAAACTTACGAATGATGTAATTTTAAATAATAACATACCGTGAACATAGTATTTATTTCTTGAAGGAAAAAAAAAATATTGCATAATATTTTTTCTTTGTCAAATTGTAAACAAGTTTAATAAAGTTCGTTCCACATGCTTTATTTATTATGGGAAACAAGTTGTAAATATATAAAAGCTTCTTTTGTGTAAAATTACGGTTTATATTTTGAATTATGGAAAGGTAACTTTTTTTTTAAAAAAAAAAAATTAACGGTGTTGGCTTGGTAACTGCAAAAGAAAACGATTCACATTAATTCAATAAGTCAAATTAAATACAATACTTTTATCACAATCGCCTGTGTGAAGATACGACAAAAGTAATAGCAAATGAATTAATATGATTCCTTTTATTGAACACTTGGTTTATCCTAAAACACTATCTCGAGTTATCTTTCAACTCAAGGGAAATATACATGATATTTATACAAGTTAAAATGCTAATAATAAAATATAAATGATAAATATAATAATAATAATAAATATAAAAAATATAATAACTTGACTAAAAAACAAATATAATGAATATAAGAAATAGATCAACAATTACTACCATATTATTATATTAGTTCGTTCATAAAGAAATGTTAAATTTATGTGAGTTTTGAATTTTTGACAGGATTACGAGTATGATTTCGTTTCATGTCGATTTGGTAGTATATTACATCCTTAATTTAAAAGATCAAGCTTTTTTATGCTTTCATTACATCATTATTCAGAACAAGTCTTGAAAATTCAGTTTAGCTTCCTATAATATTGAAAGTAATCTCGTTATTTTCTTTTCTACTTCAAAGTTCTTCTTTAATATTATCGTATCGCTGATGTTAATATATCCATATCAAGGTAAGTATAACATCCAACACTTACTTATAAAAGCTACTTACATTTTTATATTTATATTTCAAATAGATCCTTTCCCATGATCAATCCAATGATTTTTAGATTATAGTATACATCTACTTCCCCATGCATCCATTATGTCTAAAACCACAGAAATTTGAAACCATTTTTCTCGCAGTGTTCAAGTGGTTGGATAATATGCAATACTCATTGACATTTGCAATAACACTATATGCTTCTCAAATCAAGAAATCTATTAATTTCATCGAAAAACATTAGTAAAGAGAAAATTATATGATGTTCTGAAGGAATTGTAGTTGGCAAACGTGTGTTATTGTAGATTTATGAGAATCAGTGCTGTTATTCCATTACCAAAGGATCTATACCAATACGAGAAATGTTACAAATACTTGATCAAAACATTGATTAACATATTTAATAGTAAGAAAGATAAAGTTTATAAAGATGGATATGCTTATCACCTTGATAAATCTGGATAATCAAATTCTTAAATCCAGTTATGCAACTAGACAGTTTCATCTCCCAAAATAATAATCTTTTTTTGACATCTTTCTTATGAAGCATGCTAAAAACTCCTCTTCGTTAAGCATCAGAGAATAGGTAATAAGGATATAGTGTATTTATTTTCAAATGTTAAGTATTTGTTAATTATTGGCAATAAGGTCCACCTAGACATAGATCTAATAAATAAATGTTTTATTTTGTGAACTACCATTCCTATGACATTATTCAATCGAATTTCAGGAGGAACTACAGATCAGCAAATGTTATTTTTGATAAATTCAGTAGACTATATTTCTTCTATTAAGACATTTGTTTAAAATCACTTCTCAAATTGAGATTGAATGATATTCAGCTAAGTAGTAATTAATTCCAACCATTTGAAGAAGCTTCTTTAAAGATAATTTGTATAATTTAAATACTTTCCAATTATCATAAGGTTATATTTGATCAAATAAATGATAGACCATGATTTCCTTCAAAAAGGTTTAGATATAAGATTCTCAATTATTAAGTCATTAATAAGATTGATAAACTATTTATCTAAGTATTTTTACAGTCAAGTATTTGTAATTTCTGATATTTTTGCAATCTCTTAAAACGTTTTTGTTAAGATCTGTAATATCAGTATTATTATCATAAATAATGTTTGATATTTCATTATTCAATTTTAATTCTTTTACATTCATTTGATTAAAATTTTTAATCATTCGAGATAAGTCCCCATGTAATGAATTATTTATACTAGAATTAGTTTGTTACTCTGATGATTAAAGGTTTGATGCATCATTATTAATTGAATATTTTCTATTTTATTTGTAATTATAGCATTTAATTTATTAATTATTTTGTTCATAATTGTTCAATTGTCTAACTCACTATATCAGTATTCTAAAATCAAAAATATTTAATTATCAAAAATATTATATTAAATTTAAATACAAAATAAAATATTATCAATATAAATATTTGCATAATCTTTAGGTATATAGGAATGGATATTTTCTCTGATTTCTTGTGAAATATCCATAGCTAAATTAAAGTCATATTGTTTGCCTTTAAAAGGAGGATAACCACTAGATATTTCCTATAAGAGCACTCCAATATTGTAGATATAACTCTTCTCAATTAGTGTATATTGTTGTGATATATTAATCCAAAAAGATTTAGTTCTCGAAAAAGAAGTGATAATACAAGGAGGAATACTAAAGATTATTGCCTGTTATTTACTTTCCTCTTCAATACTTTTCGACAATCAAAAACCAGCAAGTTTAATAATACCTTGATGAATTAATATATTACTAGAACGCTATTATATATAAAATTAATTATTAATTATTACTTATTAATTGCAATTTTAAATAAAAATTAAGATACATTAAGCAGAATTACCAAATCACAATGCATAATTTCTTCTTCATATAAACACGATACAGCATGAGCCGATTGGTGTGCAAATTTGTATTTATCTCCCCATATCAGCTTATCAAAATTATTCTTCAAATAGTTTCTAAGTGTTCTGTTATCATCATATTCCATTACTAACATACTTTTTCAGTTTATCATTTTGATTTTCTAATTTTTTATTTAATTTTTTTAAAATATAAAAATGAGTTAAAAAATAAAATAAAAATAACAATAAACTTTATATCTTTAATAGACTTTGTAATGAACATTTATATCTTGTTTTGAAGTTATTTCACAAAAACAGATTATATTATCATAAAAATCAACTTCACGCCGAAGTTCGAGTCAAATTATTACAAATATAAATATTAGTTTAAATGATTTTATACTAACGATTTTAGCGCAATTTTTTGTTTTGTATTTTTCCAATTTCCATAATAGACTTTTCTAAAATTGCCTGTACTGATCTTTTGGATATTGCTAAAATGTTTATATTCGTAACATTTGATACTATTATTTGACATATATTCTTCAATCCAATTATCAGTTTGCATATTATTTTTTTTTAAAAAAAAAATTTAAGAATGATAAAAATTTTGGAGAAAAGATTATAAAAGAATAATTTTTTTTATCCGTATTTAATTTTTGAAAATCACGATTAATCAAACTAAACATTTTTATTTCATTGCTTTAGTATGTAGAGGACTAATATAAAAACATCGTAACTGCTATTTTTATGTGTAAATAATAAATTTACTTCAGTTTTTAAAATATAAAGTAAAAGTAATTCTTTATAATTTTTTATTTCATGAGTGAAGTAATTCATAAATCTGCAAATCTGCAAGCATTACAGGATGAAAAAAATTTTTAATTTAAAAACAATTTGTGCGGTTAATAAATAAATAATAGTATTAATTAGTATTGATGAATGAAGCAAATATAAAATCGTCTGGTTGAATTTTTTTATTTTGAATTTCGTGTAATATTCAATAATGCTAAAATATATCGTGTTATGTAATGCAATTTCTTTTCTCTTTGATTATTATTACTTCGCCACAAAATGATTTTTTTTATTCAGTTATAAATATTTATAAATAATTACAATTTGATAATGAAATGTTAAAATATATTATTACTAATTCAATTTTAAATTATTCATAATAACTGAATAATATTTCAAGGAAATTATTATTTTCCGCAGGTGCGATTTACCGCCACCCCCTTTTTAGTATTACGTGATTGATTCTTTGTATGACTGTGCTACGCGTTGTGATATGTTTTTGTGTTACATTATTTATATCTATCAGTACAATTATCTATTTTTCTTCCAAAACCCTTTTCCTTTCGTCTCTCTAGCATTTTATATACCAAATTATACTGCAATTACTTTCGTTCATTTTTTTTGCTCGTTTTATCCTACCTTCCTTTTTTATCAAATATACTTTTTAACCGAGTCAAAAAAAATACAGTGTAATTTTGTGGTATATACTAATACTATGAATAATAAAGAAGAACGTGACTTTTCTATTGCTGATACTATAGAAACAATAGTTAATGCAGGTGTGTTTTTGTAATCAATCTACATTTTTGTTAGTATTCAAAGTGCGTTATTAAATTTAGAGCATAATGTGTAAAATGTGAAATTAAGGTCGGGTTAATGTGTTAGAAATAGATAAAGTGATTAAACATTAGGTATTACTGATTTAATAAGTGATAATATGCAAGAATCAGTCCTTTTTAACGAAGTACAATACCCACCTGATGATAATCAAGTAATCCTTTATAAAGAGAATGAATTAGCGTCCTTATTCTCTAGAAAAAAATTTACTTCATGGGAGGCATGTGAAACCTTTATTAACAAATGGGCTAAAGTACAAGGTTTTCATATAGTTAAAGATCGGGTTGTTCGAGAGAATGGAGTATTACGTCGTCGAACTTTTATTTGTAATTATAGTAGAACATATAACTTTTCATCAAATAAAGATACCAATACAAAAAAAATGCAATGCCACTTTTTATTAATGCATCTTGTTCAAAGATTAATAATCCCGAAGCTCTTATAACCATTAACAAATTTGCAGATAATCATAATCACACTTTAAATCGTAGTATAATTGAATTTGAAGATGCAAAAAAATTTACTGACCCAATGATGGAAGATATAAGGTTCATGACTATGGATTGTAAATTTGGTGCAACAACGCAAAGAAAATTCCTTGAAGGAATATATCCTTCACACCTGATTCATTCCAAAGATCTTTATGCCGCAATACAAAAATTTCATCCTACCAGCAAATCTTTATCAAATGATGCAACTAAAATTTCTAACTGGCTTGATCAACAAAAGGAAATGGATTCACGTTGGATAATTGCACGAGGATGGGATGATGATAACACTCTTACTCATATACTTTGGATGACGCCTAGTCAAGTAGAAAATTGGATTCAATATTCCGATTGTGTTTTTAATGATGTTACTCATAAAACCAATCGATATAGAATGGCATTATCATTATTTGTTGGATTTGATAATGACCGCCATAATATTTTACTTGCACAAGCTCTTCTAGCAGATGAAAGTTTTAAATCACATAAATGGATGTTTAGCCAAATAATAAAATCATTTGGCATTCATCCTGCTGTAATATTTACAGATGCTGATCCTGCCGTCGAAGCAGCTATTCGACAAGTTTTTCAATCAACATATCCTATTCACTGTGCCTATCATATAACACAAAATTTACACAAAAACCTTAGAAAATCCTTGGGTAACGATTATCAAAAGTTCCTTGAAGAATTCTATAAGTGCCTCAATAGTTTTGCTGAAGATGCCTTTCAACAACAGTTTGATAAGCTTATACAAAACTATCCAAATGCACGAACATACATAGAATTTCTTTATAAATCAAAACATGTTGGGCACATTGTTTTACTAGTTTTAAGTTTACAGGAGGCAAGATAGCTAGTTCTCGTGTAGAATCTGTGAATGCATGTTTAAAACGTTTGTTACACAATTCAAATGTTTCATTGTGCGATCTTGCAAAGGAAATTCATAGATTGCTTGATATCCAAGATAAAGAAAATGAATATAGATTTTGGCAACTGGCAATTCCATCAATTAAAAATCAACAAAAGACAAATTTTTTGTTCGCAAAAATTGATCAATGTCTTCAAGAATTTCTTACTCCTACAATGCTAAAAAATGCATCGTAATGAAATTAATCAATCATTATATTATGTAGCAACTTTACTTGAAAATACTGAAAATGCCGAAATAGAAGATGAAGAAAACCAATCTATGCCTTCAGACGAAATAACAATTGATATTACGCAAGCAACATTAAGACAATTAATTAAATTTGTTGGAATTCACAATATTAAAGAAATATGGGCAGATAGTGTTGGAAATTCATTAAAAGTCAAGCATTATGTCATTTTATTACAAAATTATGGACATATATATTCTTGTCTTTCAATTGTACGAAATGATATAATTTGCAGACATTTTTTTCAGGTAATTCTAACTACAAGTAACGAAGTATTTCATATTAGACTTATTCCTTCACGATGGTATTGTACAAAAGAAAATGGCTCAAAAAGCCATTTTTAACAGCCGATAAGTTTATGCAGGAGAAGCCAAATATTACATATGATTGTCATACAGTACCATACGTGAGCTTATTTAATCAAGACAACAAAGATTTTCGTGAAGAAAGACTAACAATTTTTGAACAGAAAATTGTTTATGGGAAATTGCATGGCACAAATAAGAAAGCTCTTTCAAAGGCATTGCAAACAAATTCCAAATCACAACAACTTATCAACTTGCTTCAAGAATTTATTGAAAATGAAGATACTGACGAGGATATAGATGATGAACATTCAGATTTAGAGGATGAAATCAACAAGAAAATGATACTAGTGATAAGGAGAATGACCCATCGGTACCATTATTGCAAAATCAAAAAAACGACGTGGTAAGGGTCGGCCACCTGGCACTAAAAGATTTAAATCGGTTCATGAGGCTCCTAAAACAAAAAACCAACGCAAATGCAAAAAATGTGGAAATGTCGGTCATTAC
This sequence comes from Funneliformis mosseae, assembly GCA_910592005.1. NCBI lineage: Eukaryota > Fungi > Glomeromycota > Glomeromycetes > Glomerales > Glomeraceae > Funneliformis > Funneliformis mosseae. Next base: position 15,712 of record CAJVPP010001111.1, on the reverse strand, counting down.
CAAAAAAACTGCAAGGTATAATATTTCTGGTTTTTTTTTAGTTTCACGTATATACATGCATCTTAATAAATGGTTTTGTTTATTGTTACATTTTAGATTTAAAGCGTGATATCAAGATATCAAGTATGACAATAAAATACACTAGTAGTAATAATACACTTTATTATTATAAATAAAAGCAATTTGTTTAATTTGTATGTGATTTATTATAACAATTTAAACTAATAAAGCGAGATAAAAAATTTAAAAAATTTTGATCGCGGTATCACGTGATCACGTGAAATTTGGGGGACTAGCCATATTTTAATACAGGAATGTCGATCATTTTTCAAATTTTGATTTTTTGACGATATTACTCAAAAATGGTCTAATTATTTGCTTTGTAATAGTCTATAAAAATTTAACCAAATAAAGTTCATCTATCATAATAAATATGAATCAAAAGATTTCATTATTGGTTGGAGGGGTTCTGTGTTAAAATCGTTTTAATTTAAAAAATGCTTACTCACAATTCCTAACAAACTCTAGAATTTAAATCTCATTTTATTTCTGTATTATTCCAGCCGAAGTTTACTTGAATTATAATGTTCGGCCAAAATTACAATTTTCAATGATTAATTTATAAAATCTAGGAATCTTCAAATTTATCTACAAATATTCCAATATAAGAAGTATCAATAGAAGCATTGATAAAAGAATTTGATATAAGTATAAGCTGAAAAATTTGGATGATACATTAAAAGAAAAGAAACTAGGTAGCTTTTTATAATATAAATTTAAAAATTATTTATTTTTTAATTTATTTTGAGTTATCAATAAAAAATATATACAGACCCCGGCGAAAGTAATGGCACACAGTTTTTTAATAATTTGTGCGCAATTTTATAATAAAAAATCAAAAAAAAATTTTATTTTCTGAAAGACTGACCAAATTACATATATTTTATTAATTAATTAATATTTGGTATGGCCTCCTTCTGCGTTAATACATGCTTTAATGCGATTTAACATACTATTAATGCAGTTAACTATTGCGATGTTTTTAATATCATCCCATTCCTTCCTAATTAAATTTAAAAAATTTCTTTCAAGATTTTTTTCCTTTGTGCCACCATTCTCTTGACCTCTTTCTCAACATTTTTCTTTAAAATAGCCCAAAATTCTCAATAGGATTAAGGTCAGGGCTATAGAAAGGTCAAGAAAGAATCTGACCTAGAAGGTGAGTTTTCAAGTTACTTTGAATATCACGGGAAGTATGTTTTGGATCATTATCTTGCTGAAAAACCCATCGGTTACCATGTATTGCACTTGCATTATCATATAAATGTTCATTCAAAATTTGACGGTATAAATGATGATCCAAATTTTCAGTAAACATATATATATCAATTTTTCCTTTATCGTTGATTGCATCCCAAACATGAACTTTAAATGGGTGTTTTACCATCAGAGCAATAGGTTTTTTGTCACGTGACTATGCTGGAAGGGTATTACAGAACATTTGAAATGTAGTTTCATCAGAAAATACTACCTTTTTCCAATTATAATTCACGTGATCACAGGCCCAAAACAACTAGTTCTCTTTTGCTTTCTGTATCAAAAGAGGAACTTTTCTGAGATGAATAGATACAAATCCAAGATTTTTTAGCTCATGACGAATGGTCCATTCACTAACTTCAAGCTCTGGATTTTTTTTTTTAAGTTGGGCCTTTATTTCACTTACTGTAGTGAAATGATTATGCTTGACGATTATTCCAATTTGGCGACGTTTTTAGGAGTCAATTTTCGTAGTCGACCAGACTAATAACCTATAGTAATCTTACCAATTTTCTTTAATAAACTAACATAACGATAACAGGAGCATAAGAGAACATCTGTTCTTTATGAAATTTCTCTTGCATTTCAGATTTTTTGCTGCCAAAGAAGGTTAACAGCATTTTGGTTTCTTTTAAGGGTGGTTAATACTATTTTAAATGAAAAATATGAAGAAATTCATTTTTTTCTACAACTTTTTTTTGTTTGTTTATTAAATATTATTTATAAATAACACTCTAGAAATACTGAAAAATTCTAGAGTGAAAAATGAACATGCTACGACTCAAAAACAAGCAGCACTTGTAGTGCCATTACTTTCGCCGGTGACTGTATATATATAAGAATATACATAATAATAAATTAGGCTTAAATAATTTTTTTTATTTTTAATAATTTTAAAAATTGATTTTGTAATAAATTAACAGTAAATATGTGAATTACAATTCTTTTTAAATCTGAAACAAAATGACTCAAAAGACTCAAATAAAATTTTAAACACCTCTATATATATTATATTTGTAACTCAATTTTAATAGCAAACCTCTATATATGTTCAACAAATGAAATGGGTTGACTTTTCGTTTAAACCTCAAATTTATGAAACTAATAAAATATTCTTCACTATAATAAAGAAAAAATAATGTTTATATGAAAATTATTTATTTAGAAATTTACTATTATACTAGTTATTATTAATGTTACATGATTTACTAAGTGCAATTTTTTTTTTTACTTTTTTCACCAAGGATTTTATCATTTTACAAAATCAAAATGCAAGAAGACAATAATTCAAATGAGTGGATTAATTTGATAGAGAAATATATTTTAAGAAATAAAATCAAATGTTATCAATACAAAAATTTTAGCAATGTTTAAAAGATCAGTACTGGCAGCTTTTAAAAAGTCTATCATGCAAATTAGAATAGTTTAAGACAGCCTCTCATATTAAAATCCTTTAATAACCTTAATAATAATACTGTTAAAGTAATAGTTTGTAAGGTAATTACAAATGTTAAAATGTATTTCATCCATTTCAGTCTTTTTAATATACTGTAAATCATTTATATATCAAACTAAAATTAATTTTTTAGCTTGAACTTTAAAGCGAAGTTGATTTTCATGATAATATTATTCACTTTTGTGGGATAACTTCAGAACAAAGTATGTAATGTTTGTAATAAAGTTTATTAAAGATATATATATTGACATTTTTATTTTTAATTTTAACTCATTTATAATTTTTTCAGAAAATAAAAATGATCAATTGAAAAAGTATTGGTTCGTAATGGAATATGCTTATAGCGGATTACTTAGAACCTATTTGAAAAATAATATTAATATGCTTACTTAGAATGATAAAATACAAATTTATATTCCAGTTGGCTAGTGCTGTGTCGTGTATTCATAAAGAAGAAATTGTACATCATGATTTGGTAACCTTACATATTATCTATATCTTTATTTATTTATGATAATAATTAATAATAAATTTTATAAATTTTATTATAGCATTCTGACATTATTTTAATTCATTATGGTATTATAAAATTTGCTTATTTTGGATTATCGAAAAGGATTAAAACAGCATCTAAATAACAGTCAAAAGTCTTTGATGTAATTCCTTATGTTAGTCTAAAAAGATTTGGTAGACAAAATAGAATTGCCATAATAAGATAATTTAACTGAGAAAGTGATGTTTATAGTATTGGCATGTTGTTATGGGAGATATCAAGTGGTCAACCTTCTTTTTCATATTGAAGGTGAACCATACAATATTGATTTAGCTATTGATATTTCACAAGGACTCAGAGAAAGTATCATTCTGGGTACGCCTGAAGATTATGTAAATATTTATACTGGTAAAGATTATAAATTATAAAATTATAAAATTAAATTTAAATATAACGATCACTAATCATTTTTATGGTTTTAGGACAGCGAGCCAGATAATCGGCCATCTATGTACAAAGTAGTTGATGAATTAAATGCAATTATTACAAAAGTGAGTATGATCAAATTAATAATAAAGAATCAAACCTTCAGTCATCAGAACAAAAAATCAATTTTATTATTAATATTTCATTTCATGGGGACTTATCTCGATTGATTAAAATTTTAATCAAATTAGAATTGAATAAAGAAACTTCAGCCATCGATTATGATGATACTATTGAAAGTTTAACGATAACGGATCTTAACAAAGATATATTAAACGCCTTAGGAGGATTGCAAGGATATCGGAAACTAAAAGTACTCATTTGTAGTAATATGCAAATAAATAGCTTACTAACCTTACCCGACTCTTTAATGGAACCCTATTGCTATGAAACTCAAATAAATAGCTTAATAACCTTATCTGACTTCTAGACGCAATTCGATTGTAGTAATACTCAAATAAATAGCTTACCGACTTTACCAAACCCTTAAAAAAGCTCTGGTGTTTTGATACACAAATAAGTAGATTACCAAATTTACCCAATTCTTTAATGGAGCTCATACCTGTATCTTTATATAGCGTTAAATATTAAAGAATTCTTCTGTCTTTTAATTATTTTTCAGTATCATTTTATATGCGTCTAATGTATTGTTTTAATTTCAAATAACAAATTTCATTGCAAGATTCTTTTCTTCATTTTATGATCCTAATATACTCCAATAGTTTAGATAAAATTTTAAATTTGACAAGGTCATCAGTTTTTATTTATTAGATTATATTTAGTATTACATAAATAAATTAAAATTTTAAATCAATGTACCAGCTATGTGCGTGATAATATATTTTTACTATAAAAAAAAAAATAACCGTGAATTTTGGTAAAACTGAGGCGGCCGGGTTACGAGAATCTAGAAACTTTTTTTTGCCTGGACTAATTTCCATAATTAATGTAATTAATTACGCTCCATAATTAATTAACTTTTAATTTTATTTGTAAGATCATAAATTTTTTAAATTATTTTAAATAATAATATCCTTTAATAGTTTTTTTACCGTGCATACCTGGAGATTAAATTTACAATGGGATATAAATAATCATATGAAAATGTCTGGATATTAAACTATCTGACATACCCGTGTGCATTTTATGGTATAAAATTTGATTGGAAGCTTCCAATTCAAATGGTTTATTAAAAAATTATACTTCCAAACCCTTCTGAAGAGCTTCCCATAGTTCTTTCAATCTTATTAGGGTACATATCTGCCCAAGTATATTATATATTTAATATTAAATTTTGAATTGCTTTCTAATATTTTATATTATTGAATATAAATGCGAAGATATTACAACTGCATATTTTATTATTTAGTTTCATAAATATATTATAAATATTGCACTTACGATAGTTGAGCTCTAGGAAATTTGCATGATACAAAATTATTAAGGAAATAAGATATTTCAGTTAGTTTATGATTTAACTCTCATCAATTGTTCAAATATTTATTAAAATAATTCTAATGACGGATATCGGATGAAAATGCATAGGATAGAATAGTAAAACAGGATTAGCGGCTTCAAATTTTTATAAAAAGTAATTTATATTATCACAACAGAATTAATTCGAGAGAAGAGAATTATTAATGGTTAATTTAGAATTTGAAAAAAGAACTAAACATATATTATTAAATTCTCTCATGGAATATGTAACGTTGCTTAATCTAAATCTTCTTATAGATCAAAGATATAAATCGTATATCATTTATTAGTGCTTAGCATTATCTACGATGATTATATTACTTGTACTATACATGTAATTTGCGAAAATGAAAATATTGGGCAATAATACAACTTCATTAGAATACGTCGATAATTTAATATAATTAATAGATTTATTGAATTGGATTATTTGAGTATTATAGCAACAGAGTTCCGATAAGGAGTTTGGTAAAGCTGATATTTTCAGAGAGTTTGGTAAAGTTGGTAAGTTAATAATTGGTAGATAGGTCATTTGAGTTTTATGACGATAGAGTCCCGTTAAGTAGCTGGGTAAAATTGGTAGGTGAGTTATTTTAGTTTCATTACAATAGAGTTCTTTTAAAGAGGTAGGTAAAATTGGTAATCTAGTTATGTGAGTTTTATAACAAATGAGTTTCTTTATTGTACGATATCTTTACAATTCTCCAAAGCTGTTTAATATGTCATCCTTATTATCATCTGTACTGATGATTTAAGATTTCTAAACCAATCGTTAAGCTTGGCTTTTGTTGTTACTTATCGTTCTCTAATCTTTTTTTTCTAAATTTCTAATCTTTTTTCCTTGGCTCTTTCGCCTTTTTGCTCGTGCTAAATCAATTAATGATTCACTTAACTTTTCTAAATCCTTACTACCTAATTCATTCAATAAAAAGGAGTGTAGTAGTTGATTTTTATCTTCGGCTTTCCTTTTCTTCGTTCTAACTTACAAGTTTTTCAGGGTTTTATTTGATTCGTCTTTAAGATTAATTGAATTATTTTAAATTAGTTTCAGCCCTCGATAATCATTCTTTTTTTAGAATAAACATTCGGAAATAAACAATTCTCTTCATGAAAAAAGCAAGATCTATCCTTTTGTAGCACATTTCCGTTTTGTGTAACATAAATATTTATCCCATCTTTTAAGACTTTTTGATATAATTTAAAACGGGCGGGTTCTCACATTTTAAATAAAAAACTTTTGTTCAAATAAAATGTTTTTTACATTCATTTTGGTTTTTATATCTTTTATAGCTTATAAAGTTTATCCAAAATTCAGAGTACCCGAAGGAATTAAAAATGTACCGACATTAAGTTTCTTGAAATTGGTTTCAGCTATTTTTTCTAATGGGGGTCCTGACAAACGTTGGGAAATTACACGTAAGGTTTTGGAAAAAGAAGGCATTGGAAAAGTAACTTAAATTATCATTTTTCTGACGTTTTATTATTATTCTAAGAAATTTATCTAAAAATAAAAAAAAAATTATAGCTCTGGTTCAATGGAGTATGGCATATCATTACAACCGATTTGGAACTTACAAAAGATGTATTTTCAAAGACAGGTTATAATTTTTTTTTTAATTTTCCTTTTTTATTTTTTATTTATATATTTTTTTTTTTTTTTTTGTGGTTTAATTCCTTTTTGCCATAACATTATAATTTGAATTAGATTTGTATCCTAAAACATCGCTCGATGAATCAATCCCCGGATCTTTAACGGCTAATTACTACGGTACGAACGTAGTCTTTTCCAACGGAGATGTAAGTGTATTTTTAAATTTCTCTGGGTAATAATATAATCTTTAATTGAAATTCGATTGCCTTATTTGTATATAGGTTTGGAAACGTCATCGGTATGGTATCACTTCTCATCGTAAATCGATTTCAGCAGTAATTTATTTCCCTTTATTTCTTAGCCATATTACAAGTCCTGCGTTTAAAAGTTTACCCATGCACGTATTTGATGAAACTGCTGTGAAATTGTTGAAAGTCATTGAAAAAGTTGATAATGGACCCTTAGAAGTTCAAGATCTAATGCATAGGTAAATAAATCTCGAGTTATTTTTTCGTGATTGGAAAGAATATTTTTTAATTCATATACTTATATTTTGCAGACTTACCTTGGACGTTCTTGGAAGAGTTGCTTTTGGATTTGATTTTAATGTAAAATGATTTTTTATTTTTTTTTTTTTATTTTTTTTTTTTTAAAAAAAAAGAGCGAGAAAAATTTTCGATTAATAATTATTAATATTAAATAGAATCTTGAAGATCCAACAAACGTTTATGTTACTACTTATCAAGAAGTGACAGCCGAATGTGATAAGCCTATATATTTTATTATTCCATTTATTGAATATCTCCCGTATTTTGATCGTACTGAAGCGCGTAAAAAAGTTGCAAAGATTAATGAATTATATGATGGACTTATTGAAACGAAACGTAAATCAATGGAAACGGAAGAATTGAGTAAAAAAATAAACAATAATACCGCTGATTTGTTAGAATGTATGATACACGCTTCTAGTGATCCAAAATATCCCATGTCAGACGAAGAAATGCGAGTAAGAATTATAATTTATTATAAAACCTTTCTAAATCAAGATTTAATTTTTGACAATTTATTTATTTGGTAATCTTGATTTATAGTATAATCTTGCAATGTTTATGTTAGCTGGTCATGATACTAGTAAGGAAGAACTTTTAATAATGTTCTAACTTTATTTATCATATTCTAAACTTATAACCTTTATTTTTTTTTCTTTATAATAATGAAATTAGCCGCTACTGCTTTGACAACCATATTATATGTCTTAGCCACCCACAAGGTACTTAAGTTTTTTGTATTTTAGCTAACTTTTGTTTTTATTTAACTTGGACCTTTCCTTTATTGAATAAGGATGTGCAAAGTAAAGCTCGTGATGAAATATTACGCGTCCTTGGCGATTCTTTAATTCCGACCATAGATCAGCAAAGAGAATTAAAATATTTGAACATGGTTATAAAGGAAAACTTAAGATTATATCCACCGGTATGTATTGTTCAAAATTTGAGACAGAGACCAAATTTATTTTATTAAAAAAAGTATATATTTTTTTTTTGAAGGTTCATCAATTACCAAGAAGAGAAAATTCGGAGACTATTAAATTTCGAAATCATGTATTTTTACCGAAAACACCTATCTTAATAAATATTTATGGAATCCATCATTCTCCAAATAATTGGAAAGATCCTGAAGAATTTAATCCTGAAAGATTTGAGAATGATAATGATGAAAAACGCGAACAATATACTTGGTTACCTTTTGGCAGTGGTACCAGAACGTAAGTCTCGAGGACTTTTTTTTTGATTTCCGTCGAATAACTAATTTATTTCATCATTATTATTAAATAGTTGTTTGGGGAACAACTTTTCACTTATTGAACAAAGAGTGATGTTGTGTGCTTTACGTAAGTCGTCTATAACATCTTTTGTTTATAAATAATTAAGATATTCTCTATGCACGTATATTTCTTTTTGAAATTATTAATTTTTTTTCTCTCTCTATATAGTAAGAAAATATGAGGTGTCTTCTCCTACAGATAGTATTCATCAAGATAAATTACATCTTGATCATTCTAGTTCTACACTTACGGGACTACAATCATTGCACTTAATATTTAAAAGAACAGAATAATTTTTTTTTCAACGACGTAAATATGTCTATTCTTACGTAACTGAAATAGGTAGAAAGATACAACATGTAGCGCTTTATAAGTGGAAGGGCGAAATAAAAAGGTTTACGGTAAATTATGTTTTTCAGGCAGTTTCCCCACTTTCATTGCAAAAGTATTTCTATCAAACTTATTTTGTTGTAGCCTCAAGTTTAAAATATCATTAAAGGTGTTTATGATTTTAATTTGAACATATTTTAATTTCTTTGTCACATCTTATTTGGTTATCAAGTTTATAAAGCTAAAATTAATTACAATAAATTACATAAAAATTAAATTATTATGAACGTGAAAACCAATTTATTTTATAGAAGGAATGAATGCTGTGATAATTAATAATAATAATAAAATTAAAGATTTTGGGGAATCACAAAGATCCTCACCCGTGGAGACGAAAAATTTTTTCGAATCATTATCTCTTCATATATTCATTATTACAGTGCTATAGTTATGAGGAAAGTGTCTAGAGGAAATCGCAATACAACTGATTTTAACCTTAAATAACCAAACGGAAGATGATCATTGTCATCAGCATCATTTAAACTTCATGAAATATATTTACAAAATTAATAATGTAATGTAATGTCGCCAATTTAGTAGCGCGTGGCACCAAAAAAAGATGTATTTTCTTTTCTTCGGATTGATGCACAAAAATCTGATTGCAGTGACATTATCCTTCGTGATAATTATAATAAAGAGTTACAATATTCATCGACTTACATATCAAGTAAAATTATTATTTTTTTATTTCATGAAGAATGCGATGATCATCCGACTGGGAAGTTTTTCATTATGAAGGATCTACCAGTTGTATACTTTTAAACTCAATTCATTAATCTATAGTAAATAATTTTATTTAAACTAGCAAAACTGCTAACCGAATTAATTCTAGATCGCACCTCAAAAGCAAGAAATAATGGTGATTTATTCGACACTTCATGTCCAAATATCAACAATGCCGTAAAAAAACAAAACAATTATCCGACAATACAGTCCCTAAATCTTTACAGGATAGAAGAAAACTATTAATTATCAGGCAGGGAATTTGATTAAAGAAGTATAATATCATGCGCATAATGACCTAGTAAATATTTTACGAATAATATTTTCCATCTCCTTGCAACAATAACGATTTATGAAAGGACAAATTAAATAATTATAGTAAAATGGCGAATTACACAAAGCAAATATCCTTTTAATTTATTTAATTAAAATTCACTGATTTCAACCACAAAAATAAATTTGATTAAGTTTACATTATTACCATTTGCGCTTGCACGGCTGGCTAAAAGCTATACATATTCTAGTGAAATTTTGATATCTTTATAAAGAGTACTAAATATTGTTAAGAAATTAAAAATTCTAGAGTTGTTGCCTAATCTTTTATTTACCTAATTAAATTGATCAATCTCATCTCATTAAATTCTCTCACCCCCATGTACCATGCTGTTTTCACTAACCCTACTTCGCAACAAAAGAATGAAATCTATAGGTTGTCAAACAATTATAATTTAACAAATTTACGTAAAACAATTGATTATTAAACATGAACTAATTCGTAATCCATCAACAAAAAGAAAGGAAGGGTATTGCCCTTAATGTAAATATTGGTTCTTTTTACTGTGTTGCATTTCATTTAAATATTATTTATTTACGTAATTTTGATTGAATTTCAAATGTTATGTAATAAATGATTTCTGTGTCATTTGTGAAATTATCTAATAGATTCACATGAATTCCAAACTTTGCTATTTCTTTCATGTGAAACTGTAAAATAATGATCTTACCAAAATCAATTGTGTTACATAAACGTTTATTTAGATTTAAATTATTTAAGTCGAATGATTTCACACGAAAAAAAAAAATAATTAAAAATGGCTTCTGAATTTTTCTCCGGATTATCTCAAAACTTTTCTCAATTGCTTGAGGACGCAGATGACTATAATATTATTATCAAAGTTGGAGAGAATTCCAATACAAAAGAATTTAACGCACATTCAAATATCTTGAGAGCTCGTTCTCCTTATTTTAAAAGAGCTCTTTCACAGAATTGGGTAACAAAGAAAAATAACATGATCAACTTTGCTAAACCAAACATTTCTCCTACTGTCTTTGAAATGATCATTAGGTAAATAATTTTCTTTTTAATTAAATTTTGATTTGAAATCATCGAATTTACAATTAGATTCTACTCTTTTTAATTTAGGTTTATGTATGCTGGCGTTCTTGATTTGAGAAAACAAGTTGGTTCAGACGTCCTTGATCTTCTTGTAGCGTCCGATGAATTGCTTATTGAAGAGTTGGTTACATTTGTACAAAAATATTTGATTGACAATCAAGCCAAATGGTTGCAACAAAATTTCGTCAAGGTTCTTCACACAGTATTTCAAATAGAGAGCTGTAAACAACTTCAAAATTATTGTTTAGAAACCATTTGTGATGACCCTGAACCTTTTTTTAATTCACAAAATTTTCCGACATTAGAAAAAAGTATTCTACTTGGATTGCTTAAAAGAGAAGATCTACAAACAGATGAAATAGAAATATGGAATCATCTTATTAAATGGGGATTTGCTCAAACTTCAGAATTGAAGGAGAAGAGCATTACTAAGTTAGATAATTGGAATAAAAAGGATTTCTTGGCTTTGAAGAATACTCTGAATCAATTTATCACACATATCCGATTCTTCGAAATTTCTTCAAAAGATTTTCATAATAAGATTTGGCCTTTTAAGAAAGTCTTGCCTCAAGCACTCTTTGAAGAAATTGTTTCATTTCATATGTCAAATACTGAACCTAAGCAAAATAAATTGGTTCCTCGTTATAAAAAGATTCCTGTTGATTCAATGATCATTAAACCCAATCATGCGGCTGTTCTTGTTAATTGGATTCAAAGAAAAGATTCTAATGCGAGAATTTCAAAGGGTCAATATAACCTTGATCTTATTTTTCGTAAAAGTAGAGATGGTTCTGATTTCAATACTATGCGTATGAAATGTGATGGTCAGGGAGCATGTATTTTGATTATTAAAACTAAAGAAAATGCAACCATAATTGGCGGTTATAATCCTCTTGGATGGACAAACAAAGGTAATAATTATAACTATGGTAATAGTTATTACTGGGCTAATACTACCGAAAGTTTTATTTTTTCTTTAGGTGATGGAAAGGATTTAAAAAATTATAAGATTAGTCGAGTTAAAAATAGTAGTTATGCGATGTACGAATCGCATTATCAAAATACTGCACTTAATTTTGGCAATAGTGATTTGGTTATCAATAACAATGTTGGCACATGCAATCAATCTCAATATGCAAGTAATATTTTAGATTTAAATAGTTTTACTATTGAGGAAATGGAGATTTTTAGATTTTATTAAGATTATTCTTTTTGTTATAGTGAAATGAAGTTTAAAAATTTTGGCAAAGCGTAATAAATGAAGTTTTGGCTATCTTAATTAAATCATTTGTGTCATTGATTATTATTTTTGAAAATTTTTGTAGACTTTTTAGGTATAAAATAGCATTGCCATTATTGTGTCATGTAAATTATTTTCATAACTTATGCAGATGTGTGGAATTGCAATTTCCACTAATTAATTGGTTCGGGACAGATAGATAAAGACAATTCTTCTTCAACAAAAATAACACGTTTATAAATATCTTGTTCCGCTCTATCTAGTACATGCACTACCCTACAATAAATTACCGGATTTTATAAATTTTACTTAGTAATATATAGTAAAATTGAAATTTTTAGATTGCATAAAAGTTTACGAATTTCTAATAAAATGCACTAAATTTTTTATTTAATAACCAATCAATTATAATTTTAAAAATATAATTCAAAAAATATTCTATTTATAAAATGCCGAAAAATACTCATTTTTAAAGTAATAGATAACACAATTGATATATAAAAATGCAAAAAAAAACATAAAAAAATTGTTGCTTATACTTCAAAATGAAAAAGGTTTTCATGCATGTTCTAAAAATTTTCTTGAAAATTCGTAAACTTTTTTTTTGTTAATAAGTAAAATTTATAAAATCCAGTGTATATAAATACTTATACGGTTAAATACCAATGTTTATCCCGGTATTATGTATACACCGGTAGAATTTTTTGTTACTTACTACACGGGGTAATAAATTTATATTAAAGCAATATATATTATATTAATTTTATACGATTAGTAAATAATATAAATTAGTAATGAATATGAAAATGCACATCCGTGACTGAATTAAATATCTTGCTAATTATATACAGATTCCGCCTTGTAGTTTTGACCATTTAATTTCTTAAGCCATGTAATAAAATTGCATAAAAATTCTTCCAGTTCTTTTCAAATATCATATCATTAATATTTTTGTTAAATTAGCCTCTTTATTAAATTTATCTACCATACAAAGCCACTTTAAGGTACACTTGTCTGTATTTTTATTCTTTAAAGTTGTTGAAGCTGAAAAAATTTCCTAATTTGTAGGAATAGAATCCATCCATTATGATATAAAGATGTTAATTTTGTAAAAGGGAAAAAAAGGAGTGAAATTGAGAAAGAGATATATTTAATTAATAAAAATTCTACCGGTGTATACGTCATACACAATGAGATAAGCCTGTTATTCCATACGTAGTGAAGGATAACTTAGGTTATTCAGAGTTAATATGAAAATCGCATGCGCTTACGCGCATGTGACTTTTATATATAACCCGCGATAACCTAGTTATCCTTCACTACGTATGGAATAACAAGTATTTACTCGATTTGTTCTTAATGTAGAACTTAATTATCAACTAATGTGCTATGAAACTTTGAATGAGGCAATGACCTTTCTTTCATTTTTTATAATATTTTTATTATTTTATAAAGTATATTTATCAATCAGATACGTTATTATATAAAATGATTAGGATGAATCTAAGATCTATTGATATAGATTTGAGTTTACCAATCTAACAATATCAATTTAAATTCAAATGGAGTAATAATTTTGTAAAATATCTTACTAATTATGTCATGTGACAGATATGATTGTAACATAACAAGCTATCCGGGCTAATAAATTGTTGTTCTCTTAAATTGAAATGTCGCTTGAATTTTTTTCAAAATTCTCTCAACTGCTTGATGATACAGACGATTATGATTGTCATTATCAAAGCTAAATTCAAATATTATTGAATTTCGTGCACATTCAGTTTTCTTGAAGTCGATCCACCTTATTTAAAAGTGCACTTCGCAGAATTGAATTTCAAATTATTCCTGGATTTAAAAATTATGAAAATCAATACGATCGCTTTACTAAACTTCTCATTATTTGAATTGAGGGTATATTTATTCTGGTATACTAGAATTGAACGAGCAAGACTTTGATATCCTTGATCTTATTGTACGAGGATTTTACCTCTTGATGAATTGTTTACTTCTATACAAGAGTATCTGATTAAAAATCAAGTAACAATTTGCGACTTTTTTTAATTATCCGAAATTTCCAACATTGGAAGAAAGTATATGAATTTGTTAAAAGAGAAGATTTGAAAATTGATAAAACTAAATCGTGGAATTGTCTTATCAAATGAGATCGGACTATGGAGATGTAATTAATTGAAGTAATTAGAGTGAAAAGGTTAAAAAGTACTTTGAATCCATTTCTTTTCGCACATATTCGATTTTTATAAAAGATATTTATAGTATATTTTGTCTTTAAGGAAAATGGTACATGAAGCACTCTTCGAATAGATGATATCATTTATATGGAAAATACTAAACCTAATCAGAAATTGTCTTTTCATCATGGAAAATTTGCCGTTGAATAATGGATGGCCATGATGTATACAATAAAGTAGCAATTGTTGTAGACAGTGAGCATATACTGTATTTAATAATTATAACTAAAAAGGACGAAACTATAATTGGTGGTTATAATTCACTTGGTTGGAATTACAATTTTTTAATAATTATAATAATTATAGTTATAATAATAAATATTACTTGACTAAGTATATAAAAAGTTTTATTTTTCTTAGACAATGGAAATTTTTAGATTTTATTAAGGACAAATAATACGGTGTTAGGCCTGGAATTGTATCAAAACCAAGCTAATGAACTGAATACCTTATCTCGAAAGCCTTTCCTAAGAGAAATTAAACGATTAACAACTAAAGCAATTATTATCACGATTTATTTATATAGTTAGTTATCACGAACAGATCCTTGTATGAAGACAAGAAGAAGGTTGAAAAAATAAAATAATA
Source organism: Funneliformis mosseae (assembly GCA_910592005.1). Taxonomy (NCBI): domain Eukaryota; kingdom Fungi; phylum Glomeromycota; class Glomeromycetes; order Glomerales; family Glomeraceae; genus Funneliformis; species Funneliformis mosseae. The sequence continues at coordinate 482 of CAJVPP010001111.1, read as the reverse complement.
TCTTTATTAATCTGTAGAGTCATAAGTCTAGTCCCAAGACTTATACAGAACACTATCTGAGAAAACTTTGTCAACTTAAGGCCAACTTTCATGTCTATTTATAAAATTCTAAACTAATACTATACGCTTTCTTATAATAATAAATAATACAAGTGTTGAAAAATAGCATATTCAAATAGTATAAATATTTAAAAGTAGAGGTTGAAACTGGCCGAAAATTCTTTAACCAGTTAATAACCAGTGTTAGTGATAATCCGTTTGCACAACTAAATGACTGCGCTAACTAACGTCACTAATGATCACCAGGAAAATTGTGATCATCATTTTCACCGATTTCACTGCTATCACGGTTATCGTTGTGATATTAATTTTCTTTATTATCATGTTTATCATTATTTTATTTAATATATTTATTTTCATAGTTATATTTACTTTCACTATTATATTTATTATCTCTATCTTATAATTGTATTTTATATAAA
>CAJVPP010001110.1:0-22744 GCA_910592005.1 Funneliformis mosseae | reverse complement strand
ATTAATATTTTCCTTTTTAGGTAAGTAATTTTTATGTGAAACTTTATTTTAAAATGTTTCTTTAGGTAAGAAGTTTATGAAGGAACTATAATTATTATTATTTAATCACGTGATTTGTTCCAATATTTAGCAAAAAGAGAAAATAACCTTTGTTAGGATAAAAAAAGTGAATAGATTTTTGGATAATGTTAATATTATAGAAGAGTTACTTGTGTTTAAATAGTATATTAATGCATTATAAATAAAGGTCTATTTATTAATTTCTATAAAATGATATGCTAAATTTTTTAATGGCTTCTAATTAATATTAGACAATGCTTTTACATTTCTCTTTTCAACATGCGACATGTTAATACCTTGTGGTCGTTGCATATGACGTATGCACCGAATGTAAATCTTATCAACCATTGGAAAACGACAAATAATTCATCGGTGCATAAATAGTGACAATGGGATAAATACATGTGTTATTAATTGCTCGTTCTAAAGAGAAAAAAAACGAAATGTATTATTGGAGAACTGTAAATTTATCCAAACCTGGCTCATGGGAATAATGGAATAATGTATGTCATCTGGCATTTTCATAGGATTGGACATAGTTGTTATTTATAGGGAACCATGTGCTTCATCCTAATCAAGGGAACGTTAATAAAAACAAAAAAAAAAAAAGAAAAAAAAAATAGCGACGCTGTCAAAGATGCATAAAAGCTGCGCCATATGTCCAGTCATTATAAAGTTATCCACCTTACCGCGTATCAAATGTAGATTAAACAATCCAAGGACCACTATGCCCCAGAAGGAAGAAAATCCGTATTGAAACAGGTAGATTATTGGTCCAATTATTCCAATTATTAAAAAACCTAAAACGTAAACAATCAAGTAATAAATAGAGGACAAAAAAATGGCAATCAATCGATGTTCTTTCTGAAAAAATAATTATATAAATTTGAACAGTTTCATCTTGTTCATTTTGGCAGCAATACACGATTCAAATCGTGAAATCTGCTGAAAGCTGTGTTTGGTGTTAGACCTTGTTTAACTTTTCATTTTAAAAGGTCCTAATATATCGGAATTAATGACAAAATTTGGAAGTGGATAATTTATCGTTGGAATTTTGAAAGAAAACAAAATAAGAACATCATTTGGAGTTAATATTTTATTTCAATAGCGTGTAATGAATTACGCAAATTTGCGAAACAATTTTCCCAAATGATAACCATAATTTTATTAAGATCCTTAACTGTTGCAGTTCTTGATATATTCTTGTCTCGATTTGTAATTGTTTATGGTCAAATTAATTATTTAAATGACGATTGGTTCGAAATTAATTATTCGAAAAATCTTAAAAATTTTTTTTTAAAAAGAAATAACTTCTAAATATAAACATTGCTATTTTAAAAACAAGCCAAATTAATTGTATTTTCTTATTTGTTTGCTTAAAATAGCAATAATTCGCTCATGAACTTGAAAGGACCAATAAATGAGAAATCCGAATACTAACATTGCAAATGACATGATTCGTACGAAAAGTAATAACAGTTTATTTAAAAAAAAGTTTGTTTGTTTATTAGTATTCTTGTATATCTGATTGTTTTAAAGATTAATACAATTTATGCAACTTTCATCAGTTTATATATTACTTGCGTTATAGTATGATAGTATAAATTTTTTTATATAAAGGAAGTCGTGTTTTTGTTGTTTTTTTTTTTTTGTTTTTTTGTTTTTCTTGTAAAAGTCATTATTTATTATTAACATTATTTTCACATTCTTTTTTTCATTTTCATTTTTTTTTTTTTTCAAAAAAAAAAAAAAACTCCTTTGAAATTGGTCATACTTACATCACTTCACTAAATACACTCTTTCTCTTAAAAGTATGACAGGATATTGGGCATTGATATCTGATGGTAAATTAGGAGCAGAAAGGACGAACAAATCAACAAATCGACTTTCTCTCACAAAAACATTATCCTTAACACTCAAACCCATCACTTCAAAGAATCACACCTCAACCTACACCAAAAAATTGAATAGTCATGTAGCCATTTCATACCAAATTAATGAAAAGACATATTGTTACTCGCATGATGCAAATAAGCATACGTGGCACATTCAAGAATTATTAGAAGGAGGTAAATTCGGTAAAGAAACATCACATGGTACATTAGAAAATCCATATCACGTCTTATTCACATTCAAAATTTACAATAAAAATTATTTATACGCCCAAAATTCAATTTCGCATTATTGGTACATTCAAGAATTATTAGAAGGAGGGAAATTAGGTAAAGAAACATCACATGGTACATGGAAAACGACCTATCATGTAACATTTCCATTTCGTACTTCTGATGGTAGAATTTATCATTACGGTCATAACGTTAAAACAAACGATTGGTCGATTCATGAATTAATGCCCGGGGGTAAAATAGGCAAAGAAACCGCAAATGGTACATGCGCTCAACCTCATCACGTTGCCTTTGCTTTTAACATAAATGACAAAACCTATTATTATGGTCATAACGTTGTGCGTAGATATTGGTTTATAAGGGAATTATTCGACGGTGGTAAGATGGGACCCGAAACTGCTCACGGTTATTTAAAGCAACCATTTCACGTCGCTACATCATTTCAAGCAAATGATAAATTATATTATTACACTCAAAATTTAGATTCCAAATTTTGGTACATTCAAGAACTATTGCCTGGTGGTCGGATGGGCAAAAAAACAATAAATGGAACCTGGAGAAATTATTATGACACTTTATTTGTATCGGAGATTAATGAAAAATCGTTCATATTCGCAAAATCTTTTTAAAATTTAGAAAATTCTTTTTATTTGTACTGCGCCAAATTGGGCACAGGATTATTTTTATAAATATAATAAATAAATATTTTCCAACCATTTGTACACCAATACAGAATTATTTGCTCTTTGCTTATTGTTCATCATTTTTGCCGTTTTTTTTTTTTTTTTTTTTTTTGTTTTTCATAAAATTTAAAAATTTAAAATAATGTACACTTTCTCTGTTACATCGTCTTATAGAAAAGAGGAAGAAAGAACTTCTTCCCCTTCTTCATCATATACATCGTCTCCATATATTTATACAACTACTTCAAAAACTTATAAAACTTCAAACACTTCTACTTCAACAACTTCTTCTCCACATACCTCAACTTCTACTTTTTCTTCTCCTTCATATAATTTCACAACTTCAACTTCTTCTTCTTCTTCAACTTCTCCCTCTTCATATAATTTCACAACTTCAACTTCTTCTTCTTCAACTTCTCCTCCTTCATATAATTTCACAACTTCAACTACTTCTTCTCCAACTTCTCCTCCTTCATATAATTTCACAACTTCAAATATTTCTTCTCCTTCATATACTTACACGAATTCTTCTCCATACTCTTACTTATCTACCTCTACCTATTCAACTACTTCAACAAATTCTCCTTCAACAGCTCTTTCTTTTGATCTCTCTTCTGATAATGATGATTCTCCTTATCACTTTACTGTAACTTCCGATTATCTCAAAAAATTATCTCTCAAAGATGATGACGATGATACGAATCCCTCGTCCAAATCGACTTCTAATACTTCATATAATTTTGATAATGGGACATGCTCTTCTTCGCAAAAGAAAAAAAAGGAAAAGGAATGTATTATTTGTGTAGAATCTCGCAGTGTAAGACATTTCCCAAAGATCACAAAATATTGTTCACATCCCAATGATATTTGTAAGCTTTGTGTTTCTAAACATATCGAAACCCAGTTAAATTCAAAGGGTGACATTGAGGGAATTCTTTGTCCTTTTGGTGATAGCTGTGGTTTTTTGATTGAATACAATGATGTTCAAAGTATTGTAAATTCTAGTCTGTTTGAACAGTAAGTAATACCTTTCATTTTCATAAGGGAACAACTTTAAACAATTTTCGTTGAAATAAATAAATAAATATATTTTTAATTATTTACAGGTATGATAGCTTGTCATTGAAACAAGCGTTAAGAAGTATGCCAGATTTCAGGTGGTGTAAGAATGCTGGTTGTGGATCTGGTCAAATTCACTCCGGGGGTGGTAAGTGTTTATAAACTACAGTACGATGAAATTATAACAAGAAATTAATCTCCCTCCGACCATCATTTCTCTTTTCAGATAAAGAACCTATAATGACATGTGAAGCATGTGGGGAAAAATCTTGTTACACGCACGACATTCCATGGCATGATAATCTCTCTTGTGAGGAATACAATGAAGCAAAACAAGGTGAAGACATGGCTACTCAAGATTTACTTAATCGCGAAACCAAACAATGTCCCAAGTGTGGAGTTAGAATCACCAAAAATGGTGGTTGTAATCATATGACTTGTAAAGTCCAAAATTGTAGATACGAGTTTTGTTGGTTGTAAGTATTTTTGAACTTACTTTTAAAAAAGGAAATAAAGTAATTAATTTTTTTTTTTTCGCATTGCAGGTGCTTGGCTGATTATGATCAAATTAGAAGGAACGGAAATCATCTTCATAAACGTACTTGTCAATTATATGCTTAGTTTAGATTATTTTCTTTTTTTCATTTGTAAAGATATAATTGTTTATAGTTCATCTATAATCATAATTTTATTAATAAATAAATTACAATCATGAACCTTTGGTGTCTAAACCATAGTTGTACAGTATCTTTTTTTTTTTCCTACCGGTAAAAATTCTTTGATTCTCATAATTTTCTGCTAAAAGGTATTGATTTAAAAATTATAATATTATAAAGTTTATTATATCTTGCAATATTATTTTTTGTTGTTATTGAGTAATATTCTTCTTATTGGAACAGGTTATGTCGGAGAGGGTTAATTACTCTGGGGTTTCACTTTTGCTATTGGTGTTCGTGTATATATATATATATTTTTTCAAAATAACATTTGCCATTTTACCCAAAGGGAACGTCAATGGTACAAATTAATTTCTATTTTGCATAATTCCTTCTTCATGGCTACGATTTTAATATTCTATTTCATCTCAGTTTATCATTCGCGATAATGGTCTTATTGTCAGGTGACTGCTCGAATTTTCATGATTCTTATTCTATCCCTTCTTGATATCGATACTGTTCTAGCACTTTTTTAAAAATTTAATAAAGAATTTGTCGTACTAGCGTTTTAAAAAGTATCTAAAAAAACTAGTAATGAAAGTTTTTAAATATTTCATTTGTTTTTATTTTGTTTTCTTGGGGAAATTATTTGTTAATGTAATATTTAATAAACAACACGAGACTCCAATAAGGACATCTAATCTCACGATTAAAATTTAGGAAAGATTTCATCGTTTTTTATTACTGGACATGAATTTGTATACCCATCTAATAATTGAATGCATATGCTGTGCCTGCTGAACCACAAACAAAATAGCAATTCGAATTTATGAATAACCCACCCTGTATACACTTGCCCAGAGGCTGCCATCCAGTATTATAAATCATAACCCATCTTAATAATCATAATCTTCTAATACTAATATAAGAATCATCTTTCAATTATCAGCGAGGCAATCCCATTCTTAATCATAACAGTGGGATTCGAAAAACCATTTGCATTAACAAAAGCTGTCTTCGCTACATATTCACCAGGTTTGATCCTAGTTAGACTCAACTAGACCTCTGAGACCGCTATTAGAATTGGATAGAGACATTCATTGTATTTATGTACGATTATTTTTTATTTATAAAAGCAAATATAATTAAAGATAAATTTATTTAAATTGCAAATTCATTTCTTATATTAGCAAAATTCCTTTTTCCGAAAGAAGAAATCAAAGCCTTATAAAAAAAAAAAGGTTAGGTACGTTAATAATGGGTATTCCTCACCATAAATAATGATATCATCAATTAGGGGTGCTAAAAGGTTATTTTTTTGAATTCAACAATCGATTGACTTGGCATCTTTTTGATATCTCAACTTACTTATTTGGGAACTCACTGTGATGGTATTAATACTAGCTGTTTGTTACATTAAATATGAACCATTTGATGAAATTTCATTTAATTAATTTGAATTACAATTGGTAAAGGTAAATTTCATATCTTTACAAATAAACAAATTATTGTGAAATTATAAAAATTGGTCGGAGGGATTTAACGCGATTACGTTAAATTCTCGTCAAATGATTTTGTTTCCTTCATATTGAGTGCAAACAATTATGAAAAATATAAATACTGTATATAATAGATAAATTGACATACCATATTGAAGATTTATATAATTTATTATTGGACCCTTTCTAAACGGAAAACGATGGTGTAATATTTTTTTTTTCTTGTGTGACAAATTAATTCCATCCAATGGTCAATTGTAAACACCCGTAAAAAAAAAAAAAAGAAAAAAGTTCAGATAAACATGTAAATCAAATATAAATATAGTGACTCTTTGTGCACATCGCAAACCAATTACCCTCAGCGAAAGGATGTGCTCAAATTTCAAAATTTAATTTTCCCGAGTTTAACGTTCTACCACGCCTTATTATTATTTTTTTTTTTATTACACATAAAGAGGTTAATAAAGATATGATGAAATATTTCCGAGAGTTCGTATTAGCCTCATTTATATTAATTCTACAAATATTTATGCAAGGGTTCGGATCGAGAAGCTTCCAGCTGATTGCATTATTCGATGGATACAAGTGGAAGAAAAAATCAAATACACATGGTTCACTAATGAGATTGAGGTTAGATTTTGATTCGAGAAGAAAAAAAAATTTCCATTAATAGGTTGAGGATTTTTTTTTAAACTAGCCTTGGCTGATGATAAACAGAATGGGCGTGCGATTTGACGATATTATATTAATTTTTTTTTGATCAAATTAAATGAATGAATGCAATTAAGGCCTTGTATTTCTTCCATGAAGATCAAAAAAAAACCACATGCGTATGGTATGGTAGGGTTTGACGATGGTCAACTCACATATTAGATCTCTTTAAAACCTCCGTTAAAAATTTTCAGATTCCTCTATTTATCGGAGATAAAAAAACATTTTATTTTCGGTTTATATTTTCATTTGTTTCGAATTGACTAAAAATCTAACTAAATCTTTATACTTTAACCGCGATTTGCAAAAAGATCGACATCATATAAACGGAATTTTTTTTTTTATTTAATAAAAAAAAAAAAAATAAATAAATTTTTTTCCTTTTTTTTTTCTTTAAAAATATAAAATAAAAATAAAAAATTTTATCAAAAAAGTTAAAAATGGCAACCGACCTTAACGAAGAATTTATCTTGAACGTCCTGGAAAATTTATCGGAGAATCCAAATGATTTGTACGCTTGCATGCAATTAAATCATCGTTGGTCAAAGGTTGCGGTGACCATTCTTTGGAGGAAGCACCCATGGAAGAATACATTTTATACGATAAAATTTTGGAAACCCATCTCTTACACAATCCTTTTGTCATTCCCAAAACACGTCAAAGAATTACTCGTTTTTAATAATATCTCCAAATCAAGCATCATTAACCGAAAACCAATGCACGATTACATTTCACCTTGTCGGTATTTATCACAGAATTTGATAGCGATACTCGCTCAAGCTATCTTATATAAAAAGAATTACAAGACCAATTATAATTTTTATAATAATCAATATTATTTGATTGACGAGTTGTGGAAATTATTCTTAAATGGGTCACAAAGGATCGATCATTTCGTTTTACCTTGCGATCAATCAATGAATCAATTTTACCAAAAGGGAGAATATGATTCAAAATTTCAAACCATAACAAGATTAGAATGTACGACTAGAATTTCACCAGATATTTACGTTCAATTATCAAAAATTTCAAATAACATAACGGATTTAATCGTTTACATTTATTTTAATTATCCAAATTATGACAATCAAGGATTGGCCACCTTAATATCTTTACAAAAAAATTTGAGACGCATTAAATTCATTTCCTATGATTACGAGTACAATAATAAGGAATGTCCAAACATATCAAGCTCATTGCAACACTTGACAAAATCATTGATTTCACTTGAATTCAAAGAAGAAGACATCTCATACATGTCATTAAAACACGTCAATCCTTTTTTGACCAACTTAAGATATTTATCAATAGACCTGGGAATGGAGAATATCTTCATCAATAATGTTTTGAACTCGTTAAATTCGATGAAGTTACCTTCCTTGGAAATTCTAGAGATCACATTATCGGACATCAATTCGCTTGAACCGATTATCTCCCTTTTACAAAAGACCAAATATACCATTAAAAAGATTCAAATTGAAACCCACGCATTAAATAAGAAAAGCATAGAATCCGTCTCAAATTACGTCGACACGATTACAGCGTATTGTCCAAAGATAGAGAGCCTGAACCTTTGGGTGACTAGCAACGTGCTTAATGACATTGAAATATTATTTAGTTCTTGCATGAATTTAAAATATCTCAAACTTGAAGCGATAGCAGGTGATGGGGATGATGAGATTTTGGAAGCCAACCCATTCCTTAAATTAATTCCTTCAAAGATATCGAGGGATTTGAAAAAGATCGATTTGATCGGGAGGTGGAACTTTAATGATGAGGAATTGGAGGATTTTCTGATAAGTTCCGAACAGCATGAAAATTTTGGATTGGGAATCGAATTTCACTGCGTCAAAGGTGATAAAGGCAGGTTCGAAGAAATATGTGATAAATACAAAGAAAAAGGAATCTTGAAAAGTTGTAATTTTGAAATCATCAACGCCTAGTCAAATGGTCACGTAATGTATAATAAATGATGAAAAAAAAAAAAAATTTCTTTTAGCGTTACTGCGTATTCGAACTTGATTGGTCGGCCGACAAATTTCTTTTTTATTTTTTTTTTGATTAGTAAACTCGTGAAATCACGCATTTTCTCATTACCCTTCTCAGCTTTCCCAATTGTAGAATAGATTTGGATAAAAGCAATCGTTCATCTACAAATCAAGCTAATAAAATGAAATTTAATGCATAATAATGTTTTTTTATAAGGTAAATTTAAATAAAAAGGAAATATCTGTGCACTATTATATACATACATAAATGGAATTTAACGATCTCCTCTCGGTTGCATGAATATTTTCATAATTTTTTTTGTTTACATTTTGTTTACCATAATAATACTGTATGTATCAACGATTAAGGCTCTAATGAAGGAAATGAATTACAAATTAGTTGGCATCATTTAATGAGACACAAGATGAAAAGTTGGTTGAAACCCATTCCAAATCTCCCCGTCCGAAATCGACACATGATTGTTATGGAAATGGAAATCTAGATGACGATACCTCGTGCAAAGTTCAACCTGGAGGAACCATTACCTTTAAAAAAGGATTCAACGACCAAATAAGGAATTTTATCTTTGTAAACTGTTTCATCAAAATTCATTGGCTCCAATTATGGTTATAGAACGGATATTATATAGACAAAATGTAGCAAAACGTTAGTTTTTGTAATTCCGAACAAGTTATTATTCTCAATTTCTGATTTTTCGCCTTTTTCATTCATTCGGATTTCTTTGCTAACCAAAAGCACAAGTGTAACCTTCAATTAAAGTCATGTTATAATAATATTGTTCTCTTAATTGTTGTGAATCCATACGAGCATATTTTCTTATTTTTTACATCTCAACTCTTTGTTGCACTATAACATACTTTGTATTAAGTGGTGTTTATGTTACCTTAAACAATGAAATTTGTCGTATTCTCGCGTTATTTTTCTTACCCACATATTTCCCTTTTTTTTTATTTTTTATTACCACAGGTTTATTTTGCTACAAATATTTCTTTTTATGGTTATCTTATAGAAATTATTTCATTCCTTAAGATCATCGAATTTTAGGTAATATACATTAAAAAAAAAAAATTTTTTTTTTATTTGAACATTTATGACTTAAAACATTTTTGTTTTATTTTTCATTTTCATTTTCATTTTCATTCTTTTTTTTTTTTTTTGTTTTTATCTTTTCAACCATTTTTATGTGGTTTAATCCTTTTCTGAATATTAAACACGTCAAAAGAAGTTAAACCCTTTTATAATTAAAAGCACGAACGAGCATTATTCCTTAAAAAAAAAAAAAAAAAAAAAAGATTAAATTAAATTAAATAAAAACAATGGCCCAATGTATAAAGTGGATTGACGATATCGTCAAATTGCGTCATATCAATTTAATTCCCTTTGAAGAATTTGATACCAAGGAAGGTGATGACAGAGTAAATTATTGGAAAAAAACCGGAATAAAGGTCTCATCCAAGATCGTTCAAAATAATTTGATTGTTGATGATGAAATGAATAAACTTTTCCTTCACGAGGTGACCCATATATATATTTTTTTTTCTTCTTTTTTTTTTTTTTCTTTATAATTTTATTTCATTTTATTTTTTTTATAGAATATAAAACGATGATTGATTAGTCCTCCTTTTTATTTCCCCCCCCCCCCACCCCTTCCTTTTCTCTTAAGTTAAAATTATATTCACAAAGGGATTTTAATGAACGAATCATTCAGGTATTTGGAATTTCTCAAGGTAAGTAAAAAAAATATATATATATATATATATATATTTTCTCTTTCCCTTTTAAAATAAATATATCCCTAAAAGTTTAGCCTTTTTTTTTTTTTATCGATAGTACCAACGACGAATTCTTTATTCTTTGTGACACAATTTGCCGATGGAGGAACCCTACACCATTTTTTAGAAAAAAATTTTGCCAAATTATCATGGGTTGATAAATTAGACATAGCTTATCAGGTTTCCGAAGGGGTAAATTTTCTTCATGTAAATGGAATAACACATGGTAATTTGGTAAGTTGATTCTGATCTTAAAGAGATAAACTGTATGTGATAGGTAAATTAAATGCATCGACAAAATAATTCATGCGCATTTATTTATGTTTACTGCGCTTCATTAGTATCCTTGGAACATTGTATTTCATCAAAATCGTGTAAAATTATCAGATTTCGGCATGATTAAATACCTCACATCACCTACCTCCGTCGATGCTTCAACTCGCGATGAATTCTCGATTAACAACGTACCATACGTTGAACCACAATTATTACTAGATAAATCATATAGAAAAGATGCACGTTCTGACATTTATGGTTTGGGGGTGATAATGTGGGAAATATCGAGCGGAAGATCCCCTTACCAAGATGATCCCATTAAACGTAATTTGATATTCAATATCTTACATAATAAACGGGAAAATGTTATACCAAATACGCCGATTGCGTACAGTGAATTTTATACAAGGTGTTGGAATAACGATCCTACCAAGAGGCCAATCATTGGAATTTTATTAAAGCAGTTGAAAAATTTGTTGGACATCATGAATACAGGTTTGCAAAAACTTATTTATTCGTCGAATACGTGACATGATGATGAGAAAAAAACAATTCTAATACAGAATGTTTCAATTTGTCCAAAAAAAAAAAATATATAAATATATCAAAAAAAAATTTTCTTTTTTCGTAAGTACGCTTGTTAACTTGAAATAGCTGTTTCGTTTCTTCCATTGTTCTTATAAAATATTGTTCTTTTGAAAAAAAAGGTCATAAATCATCCAATCGAATGTCAGAACAAGGTAAATGATCAAGTTTCGATAAAATTTATCTTGATTAAAATTATTTCTGACTTGACGTAATATAATCAAAAAGAACTATCGGAGATGGCAAAAGATGCGATGACCGCGGAGCTGTGGCTTACAAAAATAGGTATGATACTATTTTCACCCGCTTGACATTATCGTTATAATTGTTATAATCATGTTAATCTGTTACATATCTGTAGATAAAAAAATTGAGAAACCAACTCCAACAAAAATTACCAAAATCGTAACAACAGGTATAATCGAAATAATTTGTGGTAATTTATGATAATTTTAGATAACTAATTCATTTTTATTAAAAGAACATGATAAGAAATCGTTGAAAATAACTACTGAAGGTAAGTGAAACAGTTGTCCAAGAAAAGGACTCGGGCATCGAATGAACACACAACTTATCTTTACGTTTTGCAGGTCTAAGTGTTTCAAACGTACGAAAAGAAATAAAACATACAAACACAACAGTAATATCTAATGAGGTAATAATATTAATCATTTTATCTTTTATTAATGCAATTTTTTTTTTGTAAAATAAATAAAATGAATATATTTTTTTTTTTTTTGATTCGCATTATAGCCAGAATTAACTATGGAACAAACCACGTTAAAGAAATCATGGAAGAAAAAGGTAAAAACTAGAGCAAAAAATCTTGTTAGAAGATTATCCGGAAGTGAAAAACTATTTAGAGTGAGTATTTTATTAAGATATTTCAAGTGTAACTCGAAAGCTTCATCCAGTAATATGAAATATTTTTTTTTTAATTAGAGATCAACCGGGAGATCTACACATGTGTTGAGTGAAGAAGGTAAATAAATAATTTTTATTTTTTATTTTTTTTAAACAAATTAATCACCAATTAAATGTTATTTCAGAAATTATAAATAATAATAAAAAAATAGGAGCTGATTGGACATCGGTACTTTCAGGTACATAAACGATAATGTATCATCATTTGATAATTATTATTTTAATTAACTTGTATCTCATGATTAAAGATAAAGAAAAAGAAACTCCAACAACACCAAAATCCGAAACTAGTTTAAAAGGCAGGGGTAAATTATATTTTAATTTTCCTAATATAATATAGAAAGACAAAAGTTGACTTTTTTGACTCATTTTATTCGTTATGAAGGATTCTTTAATATCGGAAGAAGTTATTCGGATAATTCTATGAGAAGAATATCAACGATAACAGCAGAACCAGACAAATGTAGTTATAAATTATTTAATTTCAACTTGAATGAACTTTGGCCGATTTTTAATTTTCTTTTGTTATGATTGGTAGTTCCATACAGTGAATATTGTAGAATGTTATTCGCATCTAATAATTGGACGATTAATTCTGCACCATGTTTTGCAGCATATCATGTTAGACAAGGTGACATTGATGGACTAAAATGGCATGTAAAAGTACAGGAAGAGGAAGTTAATAAGGTTCAACAAGTGACAGGTCCAAGAAATAGGTATTTGACACATTATGATTTCTTTTTTCTTTACGGCAAAATGCGCTTCATGTTAAATTTCTATGTTTAAAAAAAAAATATTTATTAGTTATAGAAGACCATTAGAATCATTGATGATAGAAGCTGCACAATATTGTCCAGGGGAAAAGATCATAGAAACATTTAATGTGCTGCGATCATTAAAAGCAACGTGTGATTGTACAAATTCGTATACAGGAGGGTCACCAATAATTTATTTAGGAGAAAACAAGTCATTATTTTCAGCAGAAACGAACTCAAAACATTTTAAGGAATCATTAATATATTTAATGTCAAATGGGTGTTCAATCAATTCAACAAAAAACAACGGAGACACGTTATTATTAACAATATTATTTAAATGGCATAAAGGATTGACACCAAATTTATTAAGATTTTGTTTGGAAAATGGAGCAAATCCAAATAGTAGGAATGAAATTGGTGGTAACCCTCTGGGATATACTTTAACGCAAGTTAGGTTTAATTATCATTGTGGACCTTTTGAAAAGATTTACAAGATAATAAAATTATTGGTTAGTCATGGTGCTGATGTGAATAAACAGATCACCATACCTGGAAAAAAATTACCAAATTTATTATTCGTTTGTGTTGATATGGGAATTAATATGAGGGAAGAATGGGTTAAAAAATTAATTAAAAGTTTGATTAAATGGGGGGTTGATGTAAATGCTAGAATTGGACTAGAGGACAAAGATGAAAAGGAAATGAAAGAACAATTTTCAGATGATGATGGTGATGATGAGATAATGATTGCTGGAACAAGTAAAGTGGCATTTGATTTAACTGATGATCAAAAAGAAAAGGAATTAATTAAAAGTGGGGAAGCACTTAATGTTTTGGGTTATGCCGCTAAATTATCTCAATTAGAAACAATAAAAGTGTTGTTAGATAGGATTTATTCTTTAAGTTCACCTGAAAGCATCAAAGAAGCCTTAAATGTAACTGGCAGTGAAGAGGGTGAACAAAGAAAATTTTTAAAAAGTTGGCTAAAGGAAAGTGGCAAAGAAAAAAGGGAGTGTGTTAAAATGAAAATGGAACTTCGAGAATTGAAAAGAAAAGAAAAGTTGAAAAGAAATGTGAAGAAAGGAAAACAAGTTGAAGGAGGAGATGATGATGATGAAGAAGATGATGATGACGATGATGACGATGATGAGTATGAGTATGGCTATGATTATTAATTAAATTGAGTTTTCTCATGAAATACTTACTAAATACTGCAATAGAAACTTAGACTATTTATTTACTTCAGTTGTATAATAATATCATATATTTTAGAATCATCATATAAAAGCATTTTATATATAATAATTAATTATTCTCTTTTAATATACAATTATTAATTTTATGTAAGATATATATAGAATAATTATTGTACATTTAACAATAAATTGTACATTTAACCATGGTTATTTCTTAATCTTTAATGATTAATTAATTAATATGTATATACTGTATATATATATGAATTGAATTTTATATTATATATATTTTTTCATCTATTCAGTCATTTATCTAATGTTAATTTGTCAAAATGCAAATTAATGAAAGATATATTTGAAATTATCGAGATAATTTACCCTCCTAGATTTATTTTTTCAAAGCAAAACTTTTACCGGAATACCCTTTCGATTCACTTGGATTATAACCACCTAACATTTCACTTTTCCATTCATTTACTTTAATAATAAGATATTATTTGTTAAATATCTTTCAGATGACAATTGCCAACTTCATATAATATGAGAAATATTTAGTTGATTAAATCCTTTTAATGATATCTTCATGGTAATAATTTCAAATTAGCATCATCTCATTTAATAATATGAAATTGTGAATTGATAACATCGATTTAACTTTTCTTGGAAGAGACAATTAAATAAGTTTAAAATTTAAAAAAAAAAAAAATTTGATTTCTCATTTGACCAAATCGTTGGTTGGATCTACCAATAATTTTAGATTTGTGCTTCCGAATGATAAGATATTATCGAACCATCTTTTTTTACCTCATCCAATCTGGCGATACTTTCATTTTGCATGTACGTCTTGTAAACCGAAATCGAGATTTTCAGCTGCAACCAAGATATCAAAATATTTGATCGAGATGTTTCTTTACATGTAAGGAAACAAACTGTTTTTAGTATCATTGCATTAACTGGTTAGTTATACTAACTTAAAATCATTAAAATATTCGTAGGTTTAACAATATTTGACCTTTGCAAATAGAAAGGGGTGAAAAAAATCAATTTTTACTTTTATATGCCAAATATGATTTTTAGGTCACATAACATTTATTTTTTCCCTTTTCTATGTATGGAAAATTAAACATTGAAACTCTCACGCTTAAACACACTAAATGAGGAGACGGTTAGCAAATTAGAACAATGCACATGGCTTATATAAATTCAGCTACGACTTTAGAGTTGTTACACCAACATTTTAATCAAAATCGGGTTAGGCAGCTTTTCGAATCAATGACGTTATTGGTCTGATCATTTCACATATATTTTTAAAATAATCATTGACGCACGGACAATTTACCTTTTTTCTTCTCCTTTATTTCTTAATTTCCGTGTAGGCATATGCGATAACTAGATGGTATATAAACGTTGCTTGAAAGACAACAATAACGGTAAGTGAATTTTCGAAAGGTTATAATGTTCATTAATTTTTTTAACAGAAAGAAAAAAAAAAAAATATATATATATATATATTATAGGTACTTCAAGTATCGATAAAATTCCAACGGAAATTTTGCGAGAAATTTTTTCAATATTGTATAACGATGGAATAAATTCTGATCGCGCAGAAACTTTGGAAGATTTATACTCCTGCATACTTGTTAGTAAATATTGGAGTGCAAATTCCACGCCAATACTATGGTCAAATATTATCCCATCACAGGGGATCATTACAACTTATATGGCTTTTTTTACTGAGAAAGAACAAAAAGTATTGGAAAAATCCGGAATCACATTTGATAAAGTTTGTGAAAGAAAATCCGCAACTTATTGTTATCCTTCTTTCTTGAAATCAATAAGCATGCAAGAGTTATCCCAGGCAATATTTTTATGGTGTCGTAATAATTGCCCTCAGCCAATTTCAAAACAATATAATTTATTACTGAGAGGAATACTTAACATCTTTGCAAAACATTGCGTTACCCTTTACCAACTTGATTTGGATAAAAGATCTTTATTGGATAATCTACATCATGAGTTGTGGATTTTGTTACAGGAACCGAATTATCAATCTTTCATTTCAAACATTAAACAACTTTCTTTGGATGTAAGGAAATTAGTTAATGTTGAGTGCTTGGAATTATTATGCCAAACTTGTCAAAGATTGGTTTGTGTCGAAAAAGTTTTTTTTTTTCCTTTATTATTTGCCTTATTTTAATTGTTTTATAAAACCTTTATGTTTTTTTTTTTAAAAAAAAAATTAGAAAATTCTTAAAGTTGATATGACATTAGATGAGACATATTGGTCTTCTGATCAAAAACTAGCGGAAATCATAAAATCTCAGAAAGAATTAAAAACCTTTTATTTGAGAAGAGGAAAGATTACCCCGACAATAATTTCGGCACTGGAATATCACGCCAAATCATTAAAAATGTTACACTTTCGTAGAGTTGATTTTAAAAAGTGTAAATCACTTCGATCAATATTTAAAGAATCTAATCAATTAGAAGTATTAATCGTACATGGATGCAAAAATCTAAGTGAAAATATTTGTAAAGAATTGATGAATACCACATCGTTTCCTAAGCTGGTTGAAGTGGATTGCGAAGGTTTGGTGACATGGAATACGATTATCAAAAGACATGATTACCAGAATATTAAAGTGATTTGAATTAGTTAAGTTATTATTATGATGATGATGATGATTATTATTATTATTTTAGTAAATTTTAAAGATTAGATTTATCTTTATTAAAAATTTTTATGTTTTACACAGGTGATATATAACACAACGAAGGTTGCATCCGTACGTCTTTGGAATTATTACATGGGATTAATTTGAAAGGGACATGTATTTGGATTTTATGTTAGAATGCTTTATTTGTTTGTTCAGTTTGTCCTTATCATTATCTCCTTGCTAACATTTCATCCTTTTATTAACTGATTATAGCTTTAAATTATAGTTTCTTTTATGAAGATAGTTTCTTGGATATAGTTTCTTCTTTTTCCTTTCGATCTTAAGATTTCATAATTAACAAAAATTCAAACTTTTTTTTAAAAAAAAAAATCATTCATTATACTGTAAATAGGAAAAACCAAATAGTAGTCTAGTGATTTTAAGTTAAAATAATTACAGGAACTTGTGAATTTATTCTATATTTAATAATAAAAGGCTTTAGGATGCAAACTATATTATTTAACATCTATGACTTATTTATGTTGGCTGTTTGTGTCACCTTTACGTGAACTAAATAGTTTTTTATTGGAGATGTCCATTATGCTCCTTATAAATGACGTAAATCAATTATTCTAAATTTATCAAAATGCTTAAATCGTTCCTATATATATGCTTTAGGTTTCATTATTTTAACATCGAGTTGACAATTATGATTTTGATCATGCCAAAATACCATTGCTTCCATTACTCCGTAATAATGCACAAGTGCTGCCACTACTACAAAAAAATGAAATATTTGATGTGATGATCCCTATGAATTATTTTTTTTTAAAAAAAAAAATAGATGTTAATAAAAGTAAAATTTATGTAAATTGATTTTAAATGTGTATAAATTCTTACAATGATATCGAATGTTCCTGGAAACCATCTTTCTGGCATTCTATAATTAGAAATTATAATCATAAATTTATTGTAACATATATTGCGTATGATCTCAAGATATCTATATAACATACCTAGCACCGTATATGACAGCCCCAACAACGTACAAAGCTCCCATTAATAATAACCACTTTAGTGATATCACATCAAAACAAAGTTGAATCTATGATAAAATCAAAGGATTTTAACGCCTTTGGGAAAATAAGATTTTTGAAAATTAAAATTTACGTTCTTTACTTACACCATAAATTACAACAGCATGAACCAACGGTACAATTGCACTTAATCCCATAGCCAAAAATAACCCTGTACGAAACCATCTATATTGTGGTGATCTAAACCTACTTGCGACTGCAACTGAAATCTATAAGATCGAAATTGGTAAATCAATTATAATGTAACATATGGTAATGTAATTAGGGATATTAACTACCGTTGCAGCTCCAAATATGGAAATCATTGAAAGATAAATTATTTGTAAGGTTGAATGACAATAAAATCCTAGGGATTAATTTAGAAGGATCAAAATAAGTTTATTTTTTTTTTATTTAAAAAAAAAAAAAAAAATGTTTTAAATACCATAATATATCATCGGATAGAATGATCCTACTATCAATGTCACAATACCGACATAATCACATCGATTCCAATTTGCACAAACTCTTTCTGAATGACAACATAATGTATGAAAAATTGAAGAAAATCCTAAACAAACCATAGCACCAAGTAAAAACATATAAAATACAAAGAAGTCCCAGAGTCTCACATTAGGTTGATGTGACAATTTATAAAAATACGTTGTGAACCCCAGGCAAATAAATGTTATCGCCCCAACTAAATGGGACCAAATATTAACTGAAGAATCAAATAAGTTAGAAATGTATGATTCTTATCATGTAGTTTCGAATCTTAAAAGATGAACTTACCACTTTCATTATGAATGTAAAATAAAGATTTAGCACATTTCATATAACAAAATGTAGGCCTTCGATAACCTCTCAATATATAACAATTATCTTGAAGCCAAAGAGGTAAGTCGGCAAAATTACAGGTTGCCGAAACTTTTGAAACAGGTAAAGTATTATTAAGTGGATAAGGAAATTCAGTTATTTTTGTTGCGTGATCAACCGATGTTGTTATAGAAGTGGTTTCCCCTTGTAATGTAGTTTCCGATGAATTACGTATCGATGAAGACATTTTTCGGCGTATAGGCATTATATAATTATGAAGAACTTTTTGAAATAAAAATTTTTGTACTAATTTTTATACTTTTTGAGAAAAAAAAAAGGAAGGAAAAAGATTTTTTTTTGGTTTTTTATACTTGCAATTTAACCAAAAAAAATCTAATCCAAATTGAGTAAATTATAATTAAGAAAAAAAAAGTTCAAGTTCCAAAAAAAAAAAAAAAATATTTTATAGCATATGATGTCACTTAATTATTATTTACATTGTCACAATTTCCCAACATTTATTAAATAATCATGAGTAAATCACATGCATACCCCAATCATTCTAAAACCCCAAAACGTGGGCATGTACGTGTTCTTTAAGCAAGACATAACTGGTTTATAATTTCAGAATTTAAAATTAAATGTTTTGGTAAAAATCAAGTACGAATGTTTAAAGTTGATTCAACATTTCCATTTTTATTTAAAACAAATAATTTTGGATAATTTAAATATTTTTCTTTAAAATTTTATTATATATACTAATGAGAAATACCATGCGTTTTGAAAATATGATCGTCAAAAAAAAAACATGCGAGACTGGCGTTGTAACGCTATAACGCCATGGCGGCAAATTCATTGACTTACCTAATATACATTCATACGTTCAACTATAATGGTCCATTATGTGAAGTGATAGAAGATTTGGTGTAATTTTATTACAATTGTAATTCTCTTCTATCAGCTTCACTATTTCGATTAGTCATACAATTTCATAAAATATTTGATTATCATGTTTTTACCTCTAGAAAAGTCAGTCTCTTCCTTAGAAGATCTATTTGGAATTGCATGTACAAAGTAATTTGTTTGTTTTGATCGATCCCAATATAAATGCTAAGCCATGAATTATGATCCGATTATCATCCACTTTTTTCTATATATAAAATAAATAAAATAAATATAATGTTAAAAAATTTAAAATTTGGATAATTCAATATTTTATAATGATATTTAGGTTTACTTATAATAGAAATTAATAGTATTTAATTTATACAAAACTTTTATAACTAATATTAAAGAAAAATTTTATTATACCTAGTAATATACCTAATTTTTAAATTATAATATAGTTAAAAGATATTATATGAAATTCTAGATAATAAATTTAATAGTTTAAATTTTTGGAAAAAAAAAAAGTAAAATTGATTTTTTTCTTACAGTTTTCTTCTTTTCTATTGCAAAGATTCTATATAAACACTTTATATTAAAAAGGAAACTACTAAAAAAATTTTTTACTTTATAAATTAAATATAATTAATTCAAAAAAAAATTTTTAAAGTTTCTTTCTTTTTTATTGCAAAATACTTATATTATATAAAATAAAATATTTATTAGAAAATCAGATTCTAAGAATTTTTTTGATTAAAATTAAGATTTTAATCTAATAATATCCAAAATTAAAATGCAATAAAAATTATTAAAAAACTTCTTAAAGTCTGATATTTCTAATAAACTTCCTATATGTTGTAATTGCTAATACCTTAATTTACAAATTATTAATATTTATAAATTCAATAATTTCAACAAGAGTTACATCTTTTCAAATTATTTTTATTACTTATCTTCAAAATAATTTGTTTTACAAATTAATTTTTATTTATCTAAAAATTTTATTATCATAATTTTATATTAAATTTTCTTTTCTATTAAATCTTATTTATTTATTTATTAATTTATAATTCAATTTATATCATAATTTTCTTATTTTTTCATAATAAATTAAATTGTTATTTCTTTATTATTTAAATATTATATTAAATTTGCAAATTATTATTGTTATTTTATTATTTTTATCTATTAAATCTTTATATTATTATTATTCTATTATTAATATTCTATTAAATTTTCATATTATTATTATTCTTCTTTATATTATTATTATTTTATTAATTTTCATTTAACTAAATCATCATTTTTATTTAAATTATTAAATCATTATTTTACTTGTACTGGTAAATCTTTATTTTTTTTTATATTATTAATTATTTATTTATATTTTTATTATTAATTCTTTATTTATTTATATTGTTAAATCTTCATTTTTATTTTCATTTAATTATTTTTTATTATTTTCTTAAATTTTCTAAATAAAATGTTAATAAAATTATTTTTAATATTATTTTACATTTATAGTTTTAATTATAATATATTTTATATTTTATGTCAAAATATAAGTTTATTTATTATTAAAAAAATGATTTATATAATTCTAAAATTAATATTATTATAAAATAATAAGTTATTCATAAGTTGATAAAAATATAATATGAAAATTATAAATTATGATAAATTAAAAAACTATTATTTAAATTTTTTAAATTATTTAATAAAAATAAAATATTTTCTATTAAATTATAAAAAAAAAAAAAATAAGAAAAAATGCAAAAGTTGCTAAAAACTCTTAATCAATAGTATTTCAAATTTTAAATATAAATAATTAAATTATTAATAAATAATCAGAACATTTTTAAATTATGAATAAGTAAAGATAAAAAAACTAATAAATACTATTTTTTAAAATAAAAATCTTAGATGTTAAAACTTAGAAAAAGTTTGTCAACTTTTTTCAAAATAAAATAGAGATAGAAAAGTATCTAAATAAATTATTCAAAAAGCATTAAAAATTGAAGATATTTGATTATGCATTTTATATCTAAAACTATTAATTTCTTCTATAATAAAGCTAAGAAACTTGCTTTTGTAAAATAATATTAGAATTATACAATAGTTGATTAAAAAAAGTAATTTGATTAAATAAGTTTACTTTTTCTTAATTTCAAATTTCAAAATGAGATAAAGTTTGATAAATAACAGATGAAGAATTTTATATAAATTATATTACTTTGATTATTAAATACAATCTTAAACAAATATTTTAAGACTGTTTTTCATAGTTTAGTCTTAATTCTATTATTTTAATCATTAGTTCTATTACTAATAATATCTATCATAAAATTTTAATACTATTTTAACTTTTAAAGTATAAATATAAATATTTGTTTTTTAAGAAGATAATACGTAATATATACGGCAAAAATTACACAATATTTTCTTCATTTAAACAATATAAAACTTTATTATAACTATCTCAATTTGATTAACTGTTAAATCAAGATTTTGAAAAATGCAAATCTGAACTATTTAATATTCAAAAATTAGAAAAGATGATTATCTAAGAATAAAAATCAATTCCTAAAGAAACATATTAAAACTTAATTAATTCTATATCTTTTAGAATTTAAGCAATTATATATGTGATAAATTTGAATAAATAAAATTATTCAATATTAATTTTATTTTTTTGTATTTTTATTTATAAATTACTATACTAGTTTATTTTAAGTTTATTATTAAGTTTAATTAAAATATTTATTTAAATAAATTGTAAAAATAATTATAAAATTCTAAATATTTATAAGATAACAAAATTTTCTAAAGTTATAAAATTTTAATAAATAATAATTTTTATAATAAATAATTTAGATAGGAAAAAATAAAAATAAATATAATAATATATATATTTCTTAAAATATAAAATTATATATTAAGTTAATTATTTTTATATATTTTAAAAAATAATATTAATAAAAAAATAATTTTAAAA
>CAJVPP010001109.1:0-22755 GCA_910592005.1 Funneliformis mosseae | reverse complement strand
TTCTTTGTTAAATTATAAAAAAAAAATATTCAATTAAAATTATTTCATTAGAACTTATCTTATTTAAAGATTTTCATGATTGAAAGCTTTGGATTGATCTACAAAATAAGTTAATATTAGTTTTTTTTTTTAAAAAAAAAAATTTAATTAAAATTATTTTATTAAGGCTTATCTACAATTTAAAGATTCTACAGTTTAAAGGTTCTGGATCATTCTACAAGGTAAGTAATATTAGTTTTTATTTTTTTAAAAATAAAAATTGAAAAAAAAAAATCTAAATTAAAAAGTTACCATTAAGACTTATCTCTAAAGGTTCACAGTTTATAGATTCTAAATCAGTTTATAAAGTAAGTAAGATTAATTTTATTTTTTTTAAAAATAAAATTAAAAAAAAAAAATCTAAATAAAAAAGTTACCATTAAGACTTACCTCTAAAGGTTTACAGTTTATAGGTTACAAATCAGTTTACAAGGTAAATAAGATTAGTTTTTTTTTCAAAAATAAAAATTAAAAAAAAAAAAATTTAAATTTTTTTTATGAAAAGAAATTGTAATTAAAAATTTTCTGATTGATAATCTGATCGATCAGATGTAACTTCACTATGATCAATTGGCAAAATATCACATGACTTTACCAATTTTAGATGAGATTTATTTGAAATTATATAAAAATGCAATATTTTGACATTTTCAATGTTTAAAACGTTCAAAATATTGCAAAATTGCAAAAATTTGACATCTCTGATGTTCAAAACATTTAAAATATTGCAAAATTACAAAAATTTGATATCTTTGATATTTAAGATGTTCAAAATATTGTAAATTACAAAATTTAACGTCTCTAATATTCAGACATTTAAAATATTGCAAAATTGCAAAAATTAGTTAAATTAATTACTAAGTGTTGCAATAAATTAATAAATATTATCAATTGTTATAACTATGTTGCAACATATATTATAACATTATATATTGTAATATATTAATTATGGTTACTATCTTTAGTTGACATAATACTGACAAATGACTTATTCATATCCTTAGATCTCATGTGAATGAATACTGTACATCCTGTTACTTATATCAATACTATGTAAGTTACTATCAATATTATAGTCTTAACAGTTAACTGGCTTTAACTCTAATTTTCCATATCAATTGATCCTTGTATAGATTTTAACTAATGCTCTGAATAGTTCGGTTCAGTCTGGATTATAGGCCAATCCAAAACTGATCCGAAAATTTTGGTTCGGTTTGATTCGGATTATAAATCCTAAAAATGCCAATCTGAAATCGAACTGAACCGTAAACTGGTAAAAATCTGAACTGAACCAAAAATTTCGGATTAATCCGAAATTTCAGATCATTTAGAACGATCCTTTTATCGTTCTTTTAAAATGATAACTTCAATCGTTTTAAATGAACGATTCTTTTATCATTCGTTTAAAACGATAATTTCATCGTTTCAAATGATCCGAAATTTCAGATTAATCTGAAATTTTCAGTTCAATTTGGATTTTTTTGGTTCAGATTAGATTTATAATCTGAAAAAAATCTGAACTGAACCGAAAATTTTCGGATTGAAATTTTTGCAATCCAAAACCAAACTGAAGTTGATCCAAACCGAAAAATTTTGGATTAATCCGAACCGTTCAGAGCTTTAATCTTAATATACTTTTAATAATTTTATTAGATCTAAGAACAAAAAATCTAAGAGATGTATCTATTCAGATTCAATTTAAAACACAAAAATTATTACATGAAAAAGTTGAAAAATTGAAGACAAAAAAAGTACTTAATAATTTATCCTTCTCATTTAACTATTCCAATTCCATATTAATGTTAAAAAAATCTAAATATAAAAATTTAATTTTTGCTAAATTTTGAAAATCTCAGTCATAAGCAGATAATGAAGTATCAGAATATTTAAAGTTAAACGAAATTTATTGAGAGAAAAATCCTTTTACTTAGTAAGCGCATAAAGAAAATTATTTTTACCGTTTAAGTAAGCTAGTATGTAAATACTTATTTGTGCTTGCAATATCTACAGTTTTAAAAAGAATATTCTCAAATACTAAAAATATAATGGGATCAAAAAGAATTAGAATGAGTTCTGAATTATTTAAGAAAATTTATATTTTTAAAACGCAATTGTAATATGTTACCTTTAATTTATCTATTTACTCATATATAATTATATAGTTTTTACTTTTTTTGAAATTTATTATTTACTCTATTATTCCATAATAAATACTAAATTTTAAATAACAAATTATATGATTATATTTAAAATATATTTATTTTGATAGTATTATAAGATTACAAAATAATATAATAAATTCTTATTAAATTTTTTTACTCTTCAATATATAATAATAGAAAAAAAAAGAATATTTATAATAAATAAAAGCATAATAATGTGAAAAAAAATTCTCAAAGACAAAATTAGAATAAAGATAGCAAATATTTTTAATTCAAAATAATATAAATACAATCCTCATCTACAAAATTTGCAATCTGTAATACATCCAGATAAATCTAACAGACATCTAGATGAGTAATAGATGAATTTACAGATTTATAATAGACATTCAAATTTTTAAAATTAATTTCAGATTGGACTAATGGATGACAGATTCATCTAGACCCTAACACTATTCAATACAATATAATGAAAAATAATTGAAAAATATTAATTTAATAGAAAATAAATAGAAAGAAATAAATAAATTAATTATAATTTTGAAAGATTTTGCTGAAGTAATTGAATATTTAGGTGAAAGTAAATATATAACTATTATTTAATATATAGTGTATTAGTAATGATTAATCAAAAGATTTTATCAAATGATAATTCTAATATTAAAGTTAAAGATTTAAGCAATTAAATATAACCTTTCATGATAATATTAGATATAAAGATACATCAAATAATGAACCTATTTTTGGACAACCAAATGCAGAAAAATTAATATTAATATATGCATTAATATTAAAAAAGAGTTAAAGTAGTATTATACTAATTAATGAATTATTTTTAAGAAGTTTCACAGGAATAAGGGATATTGGTTATTTTATTAGATCTACAGTTTAAAGAACTGGGATTTGCATTTAATTTATTATACATTAAAATTCAAAAGTAATTAAAAGATATTTATCAAGATATAAAGAGTTTAATATATAAAAATCAAAATGATAAATTACAGCTAATTTTAATTTTATCAAATTTATTATTATAAAGATATTTTAAATTAATATTATTTATAATGATGAAATATTTAGTTATTTAGCTCTGCTTAAGATTTATTATAATACTATTTTTAATATAATAAAAGATTAATAAAGTAAGATTTTCAGTATTATCAAAATTATTAAAAAAGTATTTAATTATTTCTGTCATTTTTACTCTAAGTAAAAGGCTTTTTAGCAAAGCTAATAATATTATAATTATAAAAAAAAATACAAATGATATCATATATATTAGAAATTTAGTATTTTATAAAAAAAATTAATAATACAAAACCATACAAAAAGATTTAAAAAAGCAAAAAATCATTTTGTTCTATTTTTTTTTAGTATAATTAATTAATGAGTTAACCAAATTTAGTAAAGAAAAAATAACTTAGAAACCTTTAAATAAAATAATAAATAATTAAAAATAATAAAACATATTATGATATATTATTTTTTAATTTTAATAAAATTTTTATCTGCTTATTTATTTATTATATTATTTATCAAATAAATCTACAATCTGAATTATCTGCAAAATTAAATTTATTTGCATAGGTTTATTTAGATTTATACAGATTTTTTATAGATAAAAATCTGTATTTATGATAAAGATTATAAATTATCTGTTTGCAAATAAATGGATATTCAGATCATATATCTAAAATAATTAAAAATAATCTTTTTTTTTATATTTAATTTTAATATTTAAAAAATTTTTTATATTTATAAATCTTTTATTTTTTAAATTATATTCTAATAATTTATAAATTAAAAATTTATATTTTATTAATAATTTATTCTTTTATTTTTTATACAATCATCTTTCTTTATAGTCATACCTTTTAAGACTAAAAACAAAATTTATAATTATAATAAAAAGTTACTATACAGGTAGATTTTTATATGTGTTAGTAAATATTAGTTTTAAAATAGTGTGATTATAAAAATACTATGATTATAAAGAGATTTTTTTATATAATATTAATAGGTATTAGTTCTTATAAAATATACTTATAATAAGAGATTTATATAATGTAATTGTACAGGGGTAACTATAGAGAAAGACAACTGTATATATTTAATTATATTTAATAATTTATCTATTTACAAAAAATTTTATTTTTTATAAAAGATTATATTAATACTAAATACTTTAAAAATTAATTTTAATTTAAATATAACTTAAAATATTAAAATTTTTAAATAAACTGATTTTTATCTTAAGTTTAAATTATAATTTTTAATAAATAATTAATTTACTTTAAATTATAAAATTAAAGTTATTTAATTTATAATTTATAATTTTTTAAAAATATTATTAATATAATTTTTAAAATAAACCTTTTTAATTATATGAAAGGTTACTATAAAACTGAGTTACAAATATAGTAAATCTTATAATTTTTAATAAGATTTTAATAGCAAATCTTTTATATTTTAATTATGCTTTATATCAAATCTATAATAAATATTTTTTTAATATATCTAAAATATTAATTATTTATTTATATATTCTATTTTAATTATAATTTAAAATAATTATTAAAAATGATACTATAATTAATTATAATCTTAAAATACTTATTTATTACTAATTACAATTAATTATAACTCAATTTTTAATAATGTTACAACTAATTATAACTATATAATACTTATATATTATTAATTATAATTAATTATAATGTCAACTTTAATAATTATATTACTTATTTTATTTTACTTTTTATAGTTTATTAATGAATTTCTATTTAATTTAATTTACTAATATTATTAAAAAAAATTATTATGATTTTTAATAATAATTATAGATAACTTTACAAATTCCTTTATTATTACTTCTAAGATCTTTTTGTTTTTATAAATTTATTTTTAAAATATTCCTATAATTATAATTTAAAAACTAAAAATATTAAATTATAATAAAGAAAATTATTTAAAATTTCTAATATTAAAAAATATATAATTTAATATTTAGTATTTTTTCTTAAATAATTTTACTATTTCTGTAAATAAAATATAATACTATAATATTATTAAACTTATTCATTACTAATTATAATTAGTTGCAACTTAATTTTAATAATATAATAATTAAGTGTAAAATTGTAATGCTTATTTATTATTTGTTATAATTAATTAAGGTATTATTTTTAATTTAGATTTAATCAATAAATTTAGATTATTTTATTTATTAAATTTTATATGTTTATAGTCATAATTAATTTTTTTAACATCATGATAATTAGCTATTAAATACTTTTATTTATATTCAGTTAAATTAATATTTTAATAGTTACTGATATTAAATTTAATAAATAATTGGTTAATCTAAAATAAATAAAGATTATATAGAAATAATATACTTGTTAAAAAATTTTTTAAAATCTGATTTTTTAATAATTATTTATATGATAGATATAAATTATAATAAAAAATATTTTGTTTCTTGTATAATTAAAATAAATTTATCATTTTACATTAGAATAAACAATTAAATGGTACAATTATATTATTTTACAAAAACAAACTTTTATTTTCTTATTTTACATTTAATTAATATATTATAAAATTAGTTTTTTTCATCTGCTATAAAATTTTAATTTATAGTAAATTGGAAAAAATAATGTCATATAAAAAGGAAATTTTCAGGAAAAATTACAGACAATGTAGAAGAAAATATCAGAAAAAACATTAAATACATTTTTTTTTTTTTATTAACCATCACATACTATATTACATTTAAACTTAATTAGACAGACAAAGTTAAATTTTTTCCACAGTAATGGTTGCTAAAGCAGCTAAACACTAATAAATTCGAATATCGAACAATATTCAAATATACAATTTCATCTTATTTATAAACGAACTGTTCGATACAGCAACGCTGAAAATGTTTTTTTGCGTGAATTATATGAGTTACCTCTTGATTGTAAAGGTCATTTAGTAAATATTATTTATATAATTAACGTTAAGAAATAAGACATAGTAACACTGCGCCTTCCTTCTGTATATACATATTTTCATTTAAACAATTTCGAAATCAAAAGCAAAAAACAAAAATTCATCTTAGCATTCATAATTATTAGCATCGGCACGCGTGTTTATTTTACAATTTTGTGAAAATAAAAAATATATATATATGTGTCACGGAAGTTACAAATTACTTTTCATTAAGGCTATGTTTAACCACCTCAAATGTTTTCAAAAATTTTTTTCTAGCTCCAATTGTATTTACTCCTAACTTTTGTAATTTTTCATCATCAAAATGAATTATTTCTTGCCATTTCATTCCATTGAAACAACTGGTATATTTTTGTAGCCTGAGGCCTAACAACCATTGAGGAAAATCTAAAAAATTATAAAAATTTTACCTTTTTTTTTTCAATTTAAGGAAAACAACTTTAACTGTTACATTACTAACCTTCTAATAAACTTTTACTAGCGTTAACATAATTCTCCTCAAAATTTATTCTGTAACGTCGACTTTTTCCTTCTTTATACCTTATATCTGCATCTTTGCCATCAGGTCCCAAAGGTTGTTTTGGTCTTATCGCTGGGTTACCTTTACCTATATTATCGTAGGGTTTGTGAAATTTATCATCTTTATAGTAAGTTTTAAATTTTGTTGCATACTGTTGTGTAGAAATAAAGAAGTATGGTAGAAGTTTTTGTGGAAACTTAGGTGACAACTTTGCGGTGCAAGATGGTAAGGAGGAATTTTTAGAAAGAAAATGTAATGAGTCAAGAGAACGATAGATTGATGACAAAATTGTTTTAGACATCTTTACCAATTTGATATATAAAAGACAATGTTCCCGGAAAAAAAAAATTTCAAACAACTAAATGATTTACTCACGTGATTAGAACCATTATTGATGATCTTACGCCACATTACGTAACATTTTTTATTTTATGATGATACAATCTTTCCATTGATATAAAAATGTCTCTCATTTGTAGAACACTTGCATTAAAATCTCTCTCAAATAAATCGATAACATCATTCCTTCGCTTAACCGCTCCGACAACTCTTACTACTAATTCTCACCAATTTTCAATTAGACACTATGTTATAGAAAGTAC
Organism: Funneliformis mosseae; assembly: GCA_910592005.1. Lineage (NCBI taxonomy): Eukaryota > Fungi > Glomeromycota > Glomeromycetes > Glomerales > Glomeraceae > Funneliformis > Funneliformis mosseae. The sequence goes on along the minus strand of CAJVPP010001109.1, from coordinate 15,436 downwards.
GGATCGTGTAACTTCTACTAAAGAAAATTCGCGTCATGTAACCAATAATGCCTTTACTAAAGAACATGTGACTAATGACTTTCCTACTATTCCTAAGGGGAAAGTTGCATTTTGTTTAGCAGAAATAGATAAATCGGAGCTAAAAGTGTCAAGACCTACAAAATGGAGAAAAGTACGCAAAAGAATTTATGTAGAGAATAGAAAAAGGTCATTTATTAAGAAGAATATAGTTGATCAGGTTAACATTGAAGCATTGGAAGGTATGCTTAATTGATTATGTTTTATTTTGAAATTTAAATTATTATTTACCCTATTGCATTGGAACATTAAGATTTCAATGAATGGCTTAGAAAGCTTCGATTTAAAAAATGGGCTTGGGTATTTGAAGGAATGAAATGGCAGGATATTATTCAATTAAATGATACGCAATTAATGGAAAAGGGTCTTACTACTTTTATCGTTAGAACTGAATTACTTTACTATTTTAATGTTATTAAAACTGCCCAGGTAATTTATTTTTTATTACCTTATTTTTGATTTTCGATTTGTAGATTTAATTGTATCAATTGACGATTATAGGCTAATGAAAGATCCAATATTAAGACTGATTCATCACAATCATGATCCTAACTGTCTATGACGATTTGAAGTCTTCAAATCGGAGCTATAAACGTTAGGTTAAATAAATATAGTTAAGAATTAGATCGAATATTGAAACTTTCTTCTAACAGTTTTTTTTTATATTTTTTAAGCCCTTGAAAGTCATCTTTACGAATTTCTAATTTATTATCCTTTTTAATTATTATTGTATTAATTATTATTATATAATGCTAAAAATTTAAAATAAATTCCTTTCAAGTTTAGAAAAGAAGATAGATTTATTTTATTTTCATTCCGGATAGATAACTTCTTTGTAAGTTATTTATTTGAAGTTCGTACATTTGTGTTATCAATTCTAATATCTCCTTTTTTTAATTTAATTTAATATTTAAGATTAAAAATTATACTTTTAATAAAAATTAAATAGTGAAAATGATAATAAAATCTTAATATAATATAAAAAAAAAAAAAAGCTAAAAAATAAAAAAGTATTATAAAAATAAAACTTTTAATATTTTAGTATTTTAATATAGAAAGCAAGTTAAAAGATTATAAATATATTAAGAAAATATGAAAAGTATTTAATTATAAGAATTTGAGTAATATTAACATGTAATTTTTATGAATCACAATAGTTAAACAGAACGTTTTGAATGGAAATATTTTTTAAATTTAATAACATAATTATAGAAGTTCAATTGATAATAGTATTAATAAAACTTCAAAATAATTAAGTTTAATAAAAAATAAATTATAATAAAATAAAATTAAAAATAAAAAATAAAAAAAATCAAAAAAATTAAAAAAAAAGAAATTTAAAAAAAATTAAAATTTTTTATTATATAAATTAATTACTTTTAAATTATTAAAAAAAAAAAAAAACTATTAAAAAAATTAAGATGAAATTTCTTTAAAAAAAAAAAATTGTTATTATAAATTAATTACTTTAAATTATTAAAAATAAACTATTAAAAAAAATTAAAATAAAATTTCTTTGAAAATCAAAAGAATTTTTTAGACTAATTACCTTAAATTACTAATAAAAAAAGATTAATAAATTATATAGATTATATCATATTAAATAAGTAATATTTTAAAATTATAATTTTATATAATTTTATATTTAATTTATTATTTATATTAATTCTATTTTAGTTTGATTTAATTTAATTTTTATAAAATTATCTTAATTAATTACAAAAGTAATTAAAATTAATCAGAAAAGGTTATTTATCTATTTTATTTTAATATTTTAATTAATAATATCATTAAAGGAATCATATTCTCTTTATTGTTTAATAAAACTCATAATTTTATCAATAACAACTCATTAACAATTGGTCTTCTTCTTCTTCACTTATCATCACATATTTTCTTAAATAAAAAACTTTTAGCTTGAACAATATATAATAATTAAATATTTTAAAAACCTCAATAATATATTACTAACTAATTGAAAAGTATACTTTATTAATACTGACTTCTTTTCATCTAACTTCTGCTCTTTTATAGTTCAAATTACTTTATTTCTTCTTATAGGTATGATATGAACTGGTCAAATTTTTAGATCCATAGCAACTAAACTCCTATATTAAATAATTAAACTTATTCTAAATTAATTTGAATAGTTAATTTAGAATGTGATAAGATTAATTTTGATTTAGTTTAATTAACTAGGTAGAAATTTTTATACTCTCTCTTTTGTAATTATAAATTTATAAAATTTTACTTTACTTTTAATAAAGACTATGCAAAGTTATCACATATTAAAAAAATTTTTAATTAATAATATGAATTAATCAAATAGTAAAAATATACTTTTTTATTTGAATATTTGAATTATTAAAATTTTTATTTTTAATAATTTATTTTATTTAATTTAAATTTTAATAATTACTTAATTTTTTGATAATTAAATTAAGATAGATTAAAAATTATGTTAATATTTAATCTTTATAAATTGTAATAGTTAAACAGAATATTTAAAGATTAACTTTTTAAAGTTTATATATTAAATTAAATAATTAAATTTATATTATAAAATATTATTAAAATTTATATGATTTATTATAGACTTTAACTATTTTTTAATAAGATTATATAGAATTATAAGTTAATATAAGGCAGTTTATTAAAATAAAAATATTTAAATAAAAAATAAAAATAATAATTAAAAAAATAAAAATAAAAAAAAAAAATAAAAGGTAAGAGTAGTAATATATATTAGCTAATATAATTATAATTTAAGTATTTATCCCTCTATTTTTAGTTAAAATGATTATATGATATATTTTATAATTACATATATTCATCATTTGCCTTTATAAAATTAAAAGTTAATTAAATGATAAAAAAAAATATTATAAAATATTTCAATTTGTAAATTTTTTTATTTCAAATAAAATTTATATAAAATTCAAAGTATTTGTTTTTTAAATATATAAAAAAGCTTATGAAGTTTTGATTAGATGGTTATATACATTTATATTTCATATACTATAAGATGCTATAGGGAAATTTATTTTACTTGTAACTTCTTAAAAATTGATTTGTTGTAGAGCTTTACATATTGTATTTGACTTTTATTTTACATCTACAAAAAGCTTTTTATAATAAAAAACATATTAGTATTTTATTTCAAATATTAAATATGAGTTGACAAACCTTTTTATTCAATCCTAAATTTAATAAAAAAACTAATATATAATTTACCAACAAATAAATATCAGGAATTTTTCAATGCTTATGTATATAATATTATAGTGAAAATAAAAAATGATATCTCAAATTATGCTATTATTTACTGTAAAGCATTATAAGAATGAAATAAAATTAAAAGTAAAAGCGTAGCAAAAATTCAATGATATAATCAAAAAATACTTGACTATATAATTTAATTTAAAAGACATTTAAACAATAAGACTAAAATATCCTCCTATGCCTAGAGAAGAACTAACTCCTTCTTCTCTTACTATCTATTTAGTAAAACTTATATCAAAAATCTCTAATAATGTAACAACTTAAAAAATGCAGTAAGTGAAATAACAAAGGCTGAAAAAAAGCTTAATAAATATAAGCAAATTTATAATATCACAACTGATTCTTAACCTTGCTATAATATGTATGCAAAATAGTAGATCTTTGAGCTCAAATTAAGCCAAATCAGGATAGGATTTTTAAGTTAAAAAGAAATACAAAATATGTTCAAAATTGTAAAAAAAAAAAAAAAAAAAAAAAAAAAAAAAAAAAAAAAAAAAAAAAAAAAAAAAAAAAAAAAAATAAAAAAAAAAAAAAAAAAAAAAAAAAAAAAAAAAAAAAAAAAAAAAAAAAAAAAAAAAAAAAAAAAAAAAAAAAAAACAGAAAATACTTGCTAAAAATCAGAAGATTATACAATATAATAGACTTGATCATCAATCTCTTCTTTTTAAATATCTAGAATTATATAATAATATTCAAAAATAGTGAAAGTTTGGGTCATCGAAAATTTGTGTAAAAATCTTAAAAAGAAATATAATATCTATATAATGTGAATAACATTAAATAATTATCTGTTATTATACCAATCTAATTAATTTACTATAAGAGCTTATCATTATCTAGCATGGATTACAGTAGTTAGAGTTTTACAAATAAAAATATGCAATTATTCTGATAGTTATTATTATCTTACATCTATTAAATGTGTAAAGCAATTTGTATTTATATTTGCTGATATATCAGTTATTATTTCCCAAGATAACAAAGTAAAAATAGATCTTAAAATACCTGCTATAGATCAGATCTTTCAAATATTATAATCAATTTATGAACCTATTTGTATAGCTAATCATGATTTTCTTTCAGAATATAAATAAAATTAGTTCTATCAGTTTATCTTACAATCAAATTAAATGATTCAAATGATGAATTACAAATAGGGTTAACTTGTTATTTTTGTAAGACATTAATAGTTTTTGATATATTCTTCTTCACACATATATAAGACTTCAAAAATCTCTCTTTAAATATTCAATATGATAATATAAGTAAATAAAGAACTAAATGAAAATCTAAGACATCTAAAAAATATTAAAGTATATTATCATCTTTTTCAAAATTTAACTTAGATTATCTGACTATAAGGACATATACTTTAAGACAATTCAAATATAATCTAATTGAAAGAGGTATAATAACATTATTCAACAAATTAGTAGATATTATACTACTAATTAATCACTTTAAAATACATTTAAATACACAAGTAAAGTTGCTGATCTAAACTTATTTTAAATTTGACATAATATTTAAATTATAGTTTTGCTAATTTTTTATTAAGATTTTATATAATTTCACATTTTTATAAACTTGATATAGTTTTATTTTTTTTCAAAATTTTGCAGATTTTTTAATAAAATTTTAATATAATTTCACTGAATTTTACCTTTTTCATTTAGACAACTTGCAAAACCTTTAGGTTTCATTTAGCAACCTTATATATAAGGTAAAGTGATATATTTAGAATTAGCTCTTTAAAATTTTGATATAGTAGAGAAGCTCTTTATGATATTTAGTATTGTAATTTGATTTTTAGAAAAAGCATCAATGCTTAATATGTCAAAGAATTTATCAATCTATTTGAAATCTACAATTTGAGAATATAAAAAAGAAAAAGCAGAAGAATAAAAATGATAAAAAACAAAAAAAGAAATAACAAAATAAAAAAGAAAATGATTAAACTGATTTTTTTTGTATTATGATTATAGATTAAAAATTATTGTAATCTATGCTAATACTTTCTTAGTATTAAATGATATATTAATACAAGCTGTTATAGTCCATACTGTGCAAAAGAAGTTATAGAATTCCTTTAATTAAATAATGGCTTCTTATCTTCTATTACCAAAGTCAAAGATAGATACTTTATCAACTTAATACATCTCTTCAAATATTATGATCTTTTGAAAATTCTTGATTACAATTTTTATTATTTATCTCTTAATCAAATAATATATTTACATTTTTGTTATTCTGAATGTAATAAATATTTTTTAATACTTACTTTTTTAATAAATCACAAACAAATAATACATTCTATTAGCTATAGTCGATCTAAAAAGAAAAGATAAAAGTCAAAACTTCACAACTCTTGATGATTTCTTTCTTTTCCCATTATTTTTTTGAAGAAATGCGTTTGAGAGAATACATATCAAATTAAAATTGTTAATATTAATTTATTTATAATTGTATACAGTATAAATATTATATAATACTAGAAAATAGAAACTTTTGTGCATTTGAAGCGTTAATTTATATCGTTTAAATATATAATAGAATAAAGTTCAATAAATAAATTTACATAGCATCACATAAATAAAAATTGAGTAAAAGGCATATGTTTATGTTATATTTGATTTTAAATTTTGATTGGTTAATTTTGTGACAGACAAACAAATATTGCATAGTTTTGACTGTAATAAAAGTATTTTTTACTATATTTTGAACAATAAATAAAATAATACTAAACCATTATTATCATGTGATTTATAAGTAATATGTAACCTAAGATCTCCTGTTACTTCAACTACTAAAATATTAGCTAATATATATCACTGCTCTTAGTAAAAGATTATAATAATATTTTACTAAAATTAGTTTATTATATGAAAATCTATCTAATCTACTAAAATCGGCAAATCCAATCTAATCTAATCTAATTGAAATTGTAAATACATCTAATACAACAAAATAACTTTTTTACTTATTTGTTAAGTTTCTTTCAGTTTATGAAAGTTATTTCTAATGTAACAGAATATAGAACTCAAAGTTTTCAATTTTTTCATTATTATCTTCATTAAACTTACTTAAAGATTTTCTTTACTTGAAATGATTATTTGTGTATCATTAACTAAAAGGTCAAAACTGTCTCCTAAATTTTTAGCTAAATCAAAGTTATTAATACTATTACAATCATTCTCAATTTAAAGAAATGGTATTTTATAAAAAGATATAATTATTAGAGTTTTAAAAGAAAATAATACTAATGTGTTAAAAAGATAAAAATATTGCTAATGCAATGAAAGAATTAAAGTATTACTAACATGATCAATACTATAATACAAATACTGTAATTTAACAAAAAATAAATATAAATTATATGATAATATGATATAGTATTAGATACTGCAGTGTGATTTATAATTTTTATTAAGTTATACTAATAAAACTAGGTTATATCTCAGTGTTGGGTTTTGGATACATTTTTTAATTTTAAATATTTAGATAAAGTTTTGGACATAAGAAAATATCTCTATAACCTATCTAAAATTATCCAAAATTATTCAATTTCTTAATACTGTTATATTTTTACTTTAAGTTATAAATTAAGTTTGAAGATTATATAAATTAGATTATAGTATTATATTTAAATTATATCTTTATATTTAGATTATATTGCTATATTTTTATAATTTAATCTAAGCTAATTTAAATAATATAAGTTAATTAAGTTATATTACCTGAATCAGCTTAAAGTAAGTTGAAAAATACTTTATTTAATAATAAAGTATATTTTATAATTTTCTTTATATATATTTATACAAATTTAATGCTTTAATAATTTTCTGTTATTAATAGTATTTAATATATAAAAATATAAAATTTTTATATATTTTATATTAATTTTAAAACCAATATTGATATATTATATTTTAAGATAAATATTACTTTTTATTTTAATGTAATATTAATTATTTAATTGTAATAATTCATTAGGATTATTATAAAATTATATAAAAAAAAATATTAATAGAAAAGTGGAAACATTTTTCAGTAAAATCAATATATGATCCGTAATTTTTTTTTTTTTATAATAATAAAATTTATATAAGTTATTTTTATCTTGAATAAATCTATAATAATAACTTTACGATTTGATCACTATCACGAAATCTCAAAAATCAAATTTATTTTCTTAATTTATAAACATTTATATACATAAATTTAAAAAAAAACTTTAATTTTTTTTTTTTTGAGGGTTTTTTTTTAAAGAAAATATCACAAAAAAAGTTTTTATACTCGATGGGCACAGTAATGATGATTTTGAAGATGTAATTTATATATTGGATATAATTATTGTAAGTTCGGGATAATGTGACTTTCGGGATAATAGTTTCGAATTCGGGATCCTTAACTAGACATAATAATGATCTATAATAGATATATTCAAAGGCCGGTAAAGGATTTCAGTTGTTAGCCTCGACTTTCCTTAATTCTGACCAAAATTATAATTTAATCAGATACTAATACCGGATAACTTGAAATGTTTTTTTTTTATAAATTGAAAAATGATTTTTTAACCAATATTCTTTATCACAGAGAGAAGAGGGAGATTTCTATTTGTAACTTATTTAAATTTTCAAATTTTTAATTTTAATGCTTATGATTTTAATTTAGGGTTTCCGTTCGAAATTCAAATAGGGGATTCCAAAACTATATCCGAAAATTCGAATATTTGATTTAATCTTTGCGATATTTATTTATTATACTACTATTGATTACATTTGAAAAAAAAAGTAAATTTGTATATCGAAACATAAGTCAAAAAGATAATAAAAAAAAAAATAAAACATCATTAAATTAGGGAATATTCAATATTCCATTTTTTTTATTAATATATGTTAATTATATTATAAATAATTATTTTTTATAAAAGAAACAATTTCCAAAATTACTAGTGGTAATAATACAACCTAATATATATTTATACTAAATTAATAAAGACATATTATATAATACAACTATAGGAAAAAAAAAAAAGTCTACTAAAGGAACTTACATAAAATTAATGTTTAAACTTTATTATCAATGTTAAGATTATTATTATTATTAACTGTTGAATTTATCGATTCAACATTAATGACTGGTTGTTTATCATTAGATTCGGGTCGTTTTTCATTCTTTTTCTTGTCGGTTTTCTCCTTTTTTCTAATTTGTCGAACGATATCTAAATCATCAGGATACCACCATTGCTTAAGGAACAATACAAAATATCTCGGTAATCCGGCCACAAATATAGCAAATAGCATGCCAAACCAAAATACTACATCGCTAAACAATTGTTGTCCTATGCCAAGTATTGGACTTTCTTCAAATATGCCATATGCAATTACAAATGCAAATACGGCAATTATTTCTCCAAATACAAATACCCACATAAACCATGTCCAATAATATGTGTTAAATCCAATAAATAAATTTGCGATTACAACTACTGTAACCGCTACTGCTGTACTAAATTCTATTGTTCCTGCTGGAGTTCCGTCAGCTGATGTGATATTTGTTGATAAGGAGTAAATATAATTAAATGTGAAATATACCACCAATGATTGCCATATACCATCGAGGAAATATAATCCAAATAATACTTTTGAATATCTTGCTTGTTTTATTCCCAGGGTATAAATACTTGGATATCGTAGACAATATCGTTGCCCAACTGATTGATCTGTTGCTCCTAATATAATAACCGGTGCCACAGTAAATAACATATTATATAACTGTACAAAACTATAATCATAAAATATATTGGCCGAAAATCTAAAGAAAAAAAAAAATTTCAAAAATCAAAAATCAATATATTCAAAGCAAGTCAAAATTTTGTTAAAATACTTACAAACAGTATATTTGATACCATAACACCGGAAATACCCAAATCACATTTTTATAAAAGAAGTTTAGTATCATCTCTGAAATTCTCAGATAATCCCAATGTCCATGAACTAGCAAAAGTGTCCTAAGAAACCGGAATTGTGCAATGGAATAATCAGCTGCCATCGCTGCCTGGACACCTGTTTATGAAATCAGAATTACCTTTAAAAAATATTCTCACGCAAATATTTAAATAAATCTTTTTGGAATTACCTTCTTGTCCAGATATGCCGACACCGACATTCGCGGCTTGAATCATGCTGACATCATTAGCTCCATCGCCAATTGCTAATGTTGTTGACCTTTTCCCTCTTCTAATCAACTCAACTACCATAGCTTTTTGAAGAGGACTCACGCGACAACATATAACGGAATGGAAAACATTTGATAATTGAATTAATTGTTGTCGAACCGTATCATTATCTAACAAATGTGCTAATGCTGCGCCATCGACCACAAATGCGTGAACTTCTCCTTCTGTTATGGGTGGAATTTCCTCTCTATCTTCCGTGAATCTTTTAACGCTTTGATCACCTATGAGTGAACCAGCTACATTATTGAACTGATTCATGACACTTTCTTTATTGGAACCTCTCACAATCCAGAGTCTCATCTCTTTTGTTAATAATTGCGCAGCAAATCCAATATTAATTGCTGTTTCCAACTTATCACCAGTCAATACCCAAACTTTAATACCGGCCTCACGAAGAGATGCAATACATTCTGGAGCACCTTCTTGAAGTTTATCTTCGATAGCGGTTGCACCCAAAAGAATAAGTTCATTTTCAATAAGTTCAGAAACAGCATCAATTTTTTCGGAACGATCTGTCAATGAGGATGCGGCTTCGTTATATTTCCTTGACCATGAGTTGTATTGCGCTTCATTTAAGTCTCGATATGATAATGTTAATGTTCGAAGTCCTTAAAATTTAAATATAAAATATGAATTTACATTCGGGGGCTATTTTATTTCTAAAAATAAATTCATACCATCATTTGAAAAATCTTCAATATCCTGATTTGTAACCTCAACAAATTCTTCTTGACCTTTAGCCAATCTTTCCATAATGACATTGTCAGCTCCTTTACAAAATAATACAATACCACCGCCCAATTCATCCGGACGACGAACAATCACGCTCATCCTCTTACGCGTTGAATTGAATTCTAATGTGTTTAAAATTTCAAAAATGTGCTCCTTACCAAGAATATCAACCGTAAGAGTGTTTGCCGTTCGTGATAAGAATGAAAATCCAACGTTTTTTGCTGCTGCTACAAGGGCCGCCTCGTCAGGCGATTCTGCTTTGTAAACAATATTTTTAACAACCGTTCTATCGATTGGAATGGATTTTGTAGTACCATTAGGAAGAGGACTTAGAGCTGATTCAAGTTTTTTGAATGACGGTAATATTTGTTTAAGTGAACTTTTAAGTTTTTTTTTAGTAGGGTCAAGGTTTGAATGATTCTGATCTTCAATATTTTCATCCAAATTTGGATCACTAGTATCTTCAGGTGTGGCCTCATTATTTGAAGTTTTTCTTTTATTACTACTACCTGATCCTTGACTTTCAGAATCTGCTACAGAAGGGATTTCGTCCACTACAACAGTATGACATACTGCTAACAAGGTAAAAAATTCTCTCAACAAATTAGACCTTTTGCGCTTATGCTCTAATTTCCCACCGGAATTTGATTCTTCCCCGACGTCATCGCTCGTTTCATCATTTTCACCCCTTAAATCTTTATAGATTTCAGGATCAACAAATGTTAAAAAGTTCGGATCTGTGCTCGAATATTTAGGCTCAAATGTTTTTTTTAATTCATTTAAATATTGATTAAAAATTTCTTTTTGATCCAGATCTTGTTTCTCCACATTTTGTTCTCCTTGAATCAACTCTTTCCCTTTCTCAGCATCTGTTTTACCACCCCAACCATTTCTACCATAAACTTTATCATCAATTGAACATTGACGAAACTCCATGATGTTACGGGTCAATGTACCGGTTTTATCAGAAAATATATATTCAATTTGTCCCAGATCATCTGATAAATTCCACTGTTAAATTTGAGATCGAAGATAACATTATATTAAAATACGAAAATATTGGACAAGGAGGAAAAAACGAAATGTACACTTGCCGATTTTGGAACAGCGGCGGTCTGAGAATCATCATCCCACATTTGTAAGTCATTATAAATGAAATAAGCCTAATTCAAAAGAAATAAAGTAAATAAGCTAAACCTATGAAATCAGATTTACACATAAATTAAAGATTTACGTACTTGCCATAACTTAACAAACTCAATTGAAATATATAAAGAAATTGGAATGATGTTTTGAAATATAATCAAACTTGCCCTGTAAAATTGGTTATTAAAAAAAACTTTAGTAACGAAATAAATAATAATACATCTTCTTATGTATTAATAGGAAAAAAAAAAAAACTTTACTTAATTATGCAAAGTATAACCTACATAAAGGTAATGAATGCGGCTACAAAAACACCATCACGATTTGAATCCAGATTATTGACAGCAACATCACCGGCACGATTTTTTAATGCCTCTGTCGATAACGCGCTGCCAATTGCACAAATCAAACCAAGAATTATGAGAACGAAAAAATTAAGAATAACCTAGAAAAAAGAAACCATAAATATTTTCTTGAAGATTAACCAATTGGCTAATTAAATTAAAAAAATATATATATATATATTTTACCTCGCGATTCATTTCTTTTTCAATTCTACTACGTTTGCTTGGTGTTTCACTAGAATTGAGCATAATTTTAGTTTCAACACCAGTGAATACAGTTATAGCAATAACCCATTCTGTATTACGGATCACATGAGCTCTCAATAATAAATTGTTGATGTCAACAGGAATAGTCTTTCGCTGTTTCCATTTACGTTCTGAAAGAGCGATGCTACTTCTTGGTGAAGAAGGCCTTTCGGCTGATGTCGAAGTATGATCCTCATCTGGTTCAGTCATGACCAAAGTTGCACTATAAGAATATAAATTTGAATTTGGGGCTTCTGAATCAACGTAAAAATTGGCTTTGACACAATCTTCAGGGGAGCATATTTGACTTGTGTCAGGAACACACCGACGAGGTTTCAAGTTAGTTTCACCGTCAAGATCTTTTGTTTCCACAAAACAAGTTCCTTCAGGCTCAGATGTAGACAGAATAATGGAGTCAGCCGGTACAGCATCATTATTCCTAAGGAACAAAAAGTCTCCGACACGAACATTCCTCCACATGACTTTTCTGAATATAGGAGATCCATGTTTTTCATTCGAGGGTTCGGATGGAGGTGAATCATCATTATTAACAGAACTTAGATCTTCTATTATGCCCTGTGGAGGAGCATCATCTGTTGGACTTGTGGATGAACTGTTAAATAAGGATTTAATTCTAAGAATCATCCTTTTCCAAAACGGTACCTTTTGCTTTCTTGGATAATTAACGTTAACAAAATTTTGAAGATGATAGCATATCGCGCTATTAAATTGTTTGTCAATATGATGTCTATTTCGATCCTCAATGGCATCCTTAAGTCCAGTAAAGAAGACGACAGTTGACAGAGGAAGCAATGTCAAAATTGGATTGTTGACACTAATAATTGGTATCATACCAAGTATAGCCATGAACAAGAAATATAAATTTGCAGCTCTTCGAAATTGTTCAAATAAATTTTTAGGTAAGAAAGTCCACGTAGTATACTTGGAAGTGACAATTTTATTGGTAACATATCTAGCCTTTGGTCTACCCTTTCGGTCAAGGTCCTCTTTTGGTAAATCTATATTAGAATAAATTCTACGTACTTTACCGGTTGAGATACGATTTTTAATTTTAGTTTTACTTCTCTTAAGTCGCGTACTAGACGGCTTTCGACCAAAGTCTTCATTGGGAATATTTGCGTCAGTAGTATAATTGGAGCTATTGGAAATAGATCTCATATTCTCATTTTCATTTTCATTTGATTCGTTTTGTTCAACTTTCCCCCCAGGTTCTTCCGAAGAATCTTTTACAAGATTGGTTTCTACAAATTCATTTGTTGTAGCCGATGATATAACATTATCATTATCGTTTATAGCTTCATCCGTTTTCCTCGTTGGCTCACTTTTAGTAACCGATTCCAACTTTGATTCCACGATTTCAGTTACATTAGGCGTGGATACTTTGGTTTCAGTTGTCACAATAGGAGTGTACATCATATGTTCAGTTATAACGGGCGTAGTGGAAGTAGGTATTGTATTCTCCAAGTCCTCACTAGACATTATTGTATCAGTAATTGTAACTGTTTCGGTAATTATTGGCTCACTTTCGGAAACTACACTAGTCGTCTCTGGAACATTAACAGTTGAAGTCGTCGTTGTAACATCAGAAGTTTCCATAGGCACACTTTTCGTATTCGTAGACGCCATTGTAAAGAGAAAAGTCGGCTTTAAAAATTGATAGGAGAGATATGAAAACCCTCACTTTTTCGATTAATTTTTTTTTTTAAAAATTAGATAAATATAAATATTATACTTCTGTACTTAAGGATATGAGAAACCAAAAAAAAAAAATTGAAGATAATTCGAATTAAAATTAAAATCAAATATATTTGAAAATCCGTATGAATGCACCATACCAATACGCTAAGCAAAATAAAGTAGGATTGAATTTAAATAAAGAGGAAGGAAGTAAAAAAAAATATTCATAATTTTTTTTTTAAAAAACAAAAAAAAAAAAGAAGCTAAATTACCCGCAAAATTAATACGTTGATCATTGATATGAGAATCTTCTTCTTATGTCAATGATATTTATAGGCATTTTATAATACCTCCGATCACTAATTAATTGTTGACTGTCGTCATTATTTTCCCTATAATTAGCGACAATCATTTCTTTGTATAAATTTATCTAGATTCGAATTTTTTTTTTCTTTAATTTAATTTGAAACATCACTAAATGAGGTGCTTTAATAAAAACGCAATATCTACTTCATTTTCCCGAGTTGATTTTCAATTTCGTCCTCTGGAAATACCTTTGTTCCCACATGAATGGAAATCTTTATTGTAGAACGATATTTACTCTCCCCTGAATACATGAATGTACCAGACATCACATCAATCAATGGTATCACATCCCCCCATCAACGGTACGACAGTCTTGATCCCCATACATACTAAGAACATTATTACTATTATTGTTTGTTTATACGGATTTAAGTTTTTTTTTTTAAAAAAAAAAGAAAAAAGAAAACGGAATCTTGTTAAACAATTTAACAATTTCAATAAAGTCGACTAAATTGGAAATTAAAATCGATTTCGGCAGGTGAGAGTAGAATACAGTGCATTGAATTGATGCAAGTCATTTATTTTGATGCTTTAAAATAGATGTAGGTAAGGGATTTCTATATTTTCTATATTCACGTAGGTCATTAATAGCAAGAACTTTTTTTTTTTGTATTAGTATAACCTGAAAAAGTACATGTAATTAGCCGTTGAGACGTCGAGACGCATGAAAAGTTAATTTTCTATTCCCAAAAACTTCATGGTCAGCATATATTCAATTTCAAATAAGAAGCTCTCTGCGGTGTAACATCCGTAATAAATATAATAATTGTAATGATTTGTGTAAGAGAAATATGTAGAGTCACACGTGCCGTCGCAAATCCATACACTGCAGTCGACTAACTAATACATACAGCACATACAAATTCAAAATTGATTTTAAACCTAATTCATTTCGCTTATATTAAACATTCTTTATTAAAATATAATAAAGATGAGAGATGCTGTCCTAACTTCTTGAAGTAAGGATTGGCTAACTAACAATTAATTAAATTAGTCAACTTCTTTAACAAAAAGGCAAGGCAGGTACTTTTTAATATTACGTCATAATTTACATGATTTCTTCTCATCCTAAAATTACTAAATCCTTAAACAATGATGAGAGGATGTCACGCAAAAAAAAATGGCTTGCGCAAAATTTTTGTAAGTTTTAAAAGTTAAACGGTTCAATAGTTTTAAGAAGATCTCTTCAAACATGTCTATTATATGTCTATTTTAATATGTAAAAAGTATTATAAACAATTTTAATATGAGAAATATGTTGTACCAGCTTAAGGTTTTTAATTTTATTATTTTTTTTTTTTTT
>CAJVPP010001108.1:0-22756 GCA_910592005.1 Funneliformis mosseae | reverse complement strand
AGTTTTAACTTTAAATTTTGAGTTTTATGTTATCCCAAAAAGTGTTCAGAGACTTTTGGTGACCCTCTGTATAATAAGATTTATATGGAGACACAAGTGAAAATAAGAATTTAATTAATGGTAAAATTTTTATAGTCTTTTATCTCAAGGCTTGTAAGCTAACGGATATATAAGATATAACAAATAAAACAAAAATAATAGAGAGGCCATTCTGCCATTTTTATTTTGTTCCAATGAGAATTTTTTGAACAAAGTTCATATTTGGGAGTTTTCAGTCTTTTTCATATCGACGAGATTTAACTCCTGTATCCAGAGTACCATTACGTCGGGCTATTCGGATGTTGTGAGTGTTAAGAAAATCGTAAGTTTAAGACAAAGGATCGTGATTGTTGAGGAAAAGATCACGTGCGTCAAAAATGAATGTTACGCTCGTTTTGTTTAAATATTATTAATTTGATGTTGAATATTTATGTTTGTATTCATATCAAAAAAATGTATAATTTTAACAGTTGAGATGAATTTATTAAAATTTTCAAACTACATTCTGTGAAGTAATTACGAATTTAAAAAATTTATTTTAAAAAAAAGACTTTTTTTAATTGTTTGAAATTGAGAAGATATACCAGGTTTTTTATACACTTTTTTTCCGCGTCAATTTTAATTAATAACGATCGATATTTCATTAAAGTATTTATCGAGGAAATCGTATTTGATTGCTTTTTCATCACACAACCCTGATTATTTAACTCAATTAGTCAATAATAAACTCTCCAAACTGTAGATAGTATCCTTATTATAATATTTAAGGTATTATAAAGTCAACAAGTAAACAGAATTAACAATTGTATCTTTAAAGGAAAATAATGATTTATGTTCGTAAGTATGTATAATAAGGTGTTCCCAACCAGAATCTCTCAAGTTCGTTATGATTCTTTTAAATTTTCAGTTATTGTTGAAGGCTTAAAGTTAATGTAATATCCAAATATTACCTATACTTTTTTCAGATATATTTCTAGTATTAACTGAATTTTGTTTTGTACAACTGATTTTTTTATTTAACCTTTTATTATTATATTATTATCAATTGTTTCCATTATATAGATTTATAGTTCTTTAGAGAACATTTCAAATAAGTTTGAGGGATCAATAACGATTTTTATTATAATGAATAGAAAAATTTATAATAATATCATTGAAATACTTTAATACTGTATAAGAAAAAGAATTTATGATAGATTTACAGGTAGCAAATAAAGTATGAATTCAAATATTTCGAACTGACCAATTCAACCGAACCAACACCACTTTAATCTACTATCACTTAGACCACTTATATCAGACCTATATTAACTAGGTAATAGGAATCATTTACAAGTCCAGAATATTTAAATACAGTTTATTTTAAATTTATGTGATAAAGTAATTTGTAATAAATCAGTAGTGAAATAAAATTGTGTTAATATATATTGACTCAAATAAAGAGCGAAGGGATAAATAGATATACATTTTATATTATACTATCTTTTCCTACGCTATGCTTTAGACTAATTATTAATCTTAATTATTTATTTAAAAAACAAGTTCATTTGAGTAATTACAAACTGTATTTTTTATAATATTTATTCTATATACAGTATTACTCAATAATATTCATAAAATTTATATAATATCATTATAAAAGAAAAGAAAATATTTAATATATTTATAAATAGATTTAATAATTTTCATCAATTATTAAAATAAATTAATATAAATAATTAAATATATATATATATAATTTCATATTTAAATTACTTACTTATTTCATCATTTATAATATTTAAAGCTTCTATTAATTAAAAATATATATATGTCAAATTAAAGAAATTATTAAATTATAAATAACTTATAAATATTATAATATTACTTACTAATAACTCAATTTGTTTTTATAATATTTTGTTTAATTTATATTAATAATCTATACCTTCACTTTTAGAAAGCAATATTATTTCATTTTTTTCTTGATTTAATATTTCATTTAATTTTCAATAAAATCAAGTAAACGACTTATATAAAATGCTTGTAGATGATTTTTAATATCATTTAAATTATTATTTTAATTTTTGTTTAATGCTTTATTTGTATTATAAAAATCTATAATATCATCTTTTAATTTTTTATCATAATTTTTATCAATAATATTGTTATGCCTTTTTTCAATAATCTTTTTAATTTCTAATACAGTTGGCCTTTTTAATAGATTTATATTCTAACATTTTTTTATTAAATTTATATAACATTTGTGAGAATTTTCAATAATTTTAGGGTGTTTACCTTTACAAATATTTAAACTAAGTTGAAAATTATAAGCTTCAATATTAAATGGAGAAATTCCTGATATAAATTTCCACATAATCATAGAAAAACTATATATATTACTAGCAAAAGTATAAGGTTGATCTCTTAAAACTTCAGGAGCTACAAATAGTAAAACATCATAAATTTCATTTTTTATAGATGTTTGAAAATAATTTACAGGTTTACATAATCTTAAATCACTAATAGATAAAATATTTCTTCTAATATTTAAAATATTACCATGATAAAAATCACAATAAATAAGATTTTTTTGATGTATTTTCTCAAGTTCACTAATAATATTATTTAATTGTAATAATTTAATAACCTATTTTTCTTTAAATATATTTAATAAATTTTTTCTTAAATTATTATTTCTTGCATATTTCATTATTACCATATAATCTAAAGTATTAGGATCTTGAGTAAATTCATATAATTGAATAAGATTTTCATCTGAATAATTTTTTAATTGACTATAACAATTATAATAATATTTCTACTAAATAAAAATAAATTAATTTAAAAATTTATCATTTAAAATTAAATATAATTATTAATTTATACCTCATTTAAAAATTCATTATTTAGATTTGATGATTTATCAAAACTTTTAAGAATTACTTCAATACTACTAGTTCTAATCCATTTTCTCTTATTAAATTCATAAAATTTAATAAATCCATCAGTCCAAGTTGCTTTATATATTATACTAAATCCTCCTTTATCAAAATACTTAATATTTTCAAATTTATTATAAGGAATCCATTCTAATAATTGTCTTTTATTTTGTGCATTTATTTGAATTTTTGAATAAATTCATCAATAACTTAATTTTTACTAGTCTAATTAAAAAAACTTTATTGAAATAAATTAGAATAACATTCTTTACACCATTCATATCCAGTATTATTTTTATTACAATTTAAGCAAATCCCTATTTTAATAATTTTATAGTATTAATATTATAATTATTATTTAATTATGATCTTAAATATAAAATATAATATTTACTTAATAAATAAATTTATTAAATATATAATAATATTTAATATTATTTATTTAATTATGCATTAATAATAATAATAAGTAACTTACCGACTATAAATTAATATTTTTAAATAAAAAATTTAGTTAATTTTGAATTATAATAATAAGTATAATTAAATACTAATAATCAATAAAAAAAACTTACCATCTATTTGATTATTAAATTATTTTTTTTAAATAAAAAATTTAGATAACTTTAAATTACAGTAACAAGTATAATTAAATACTGATAATGAATAAAATAATTTACAATCTATTGGATTTTTTAAATAAAAAATTTAGTTGACTTTAAATTACAGTAATAAGTATAATTAAATACTATAATCAATAAAAATAACTTACTATCTATTAATTATTTTTTTAAATAAAAAATTTAGTTTACATTAAATTACATAACAAGTATAATTAAATACTAATAATCAATAAAAATAACTTACTCCCTAATAAAATTTTATTTTTTTAAATAAAAAATTTAGTTGACTTTAAATTATAGTAACAAGTGTAATTAAATACTAATTATCAATTAAAATAACTTACTCCCTAATAAAATTTATTTTTTTAAATAAAAAATTTAGTTGACTTTAAATTACAGTAATAAGTATAATTAAATGTTGGTAATTATAAAATAACTTACAATCTATAATAGTATTATTAAATTATTTTTTTAAATAAAAATTTAGTTTACTTTAAATTATAGTAACAAGTGTAATTAAATACTAATATTAATAAAAATAACTTACTTCCTAATAAAATTTAAAATTTGATAATAATACAATGTTTTCTCATTTTTCCATAACTTGTTAATAATGTAATTTATTTACAAAAAAAGGAATGTATATTTTTTGTTTTACGGAAAATCCAAGGAAGGAATTTTATTCATGCGAGTTCTACTTTTACGTCTTTTTTTTTTCCTCATTAAACTTCGTCTCCTTTAATTACTTTCACTCTTTAAGTTTCCTTTTTAAATCATCTAAGTTTTATACGTTTATTCTTTTTCAAACTTTTACGAGTTTTATACGTACCATGATTTTGCTTACACTTCCGACTTTTTTAGACAATAACGTAAAATCACGACTTGTTTATATAAACGATCGATGCAAATCTTCTTATTATAAAATTATTAATTTATTAAAATATGACGAATGTTCTAAAATATTTATTTAAAAACATTAATCAATGGATATATTTCTCATCTTAAGATAAATTATAATCTTCCTAAAAGAAAATACCATTAGGTGAATATAAACAGATTCAATGATTGCAAAACCAAAATAACAAAACTTATTTTTTTTTTTTTTGAATAAAATAATTGGAAAGAAAAGTTGTGCTGTTTCATTTTAAATTGCAATTACTGGAATTGATTTCTAATATCGAAAATCAATTATGTAAGCTTTGGTTTTATTCATTTTTATTTCATATTTTTTTTTTTTTTCATTTTTTATTTATTTTATTTTATTTCATTTTGATTGGAATTTTTTTATGTTTATTTTCTTTTCAATATTCGAAATCATGTATTTTCAATATTTTTTTTTTTATTTAACAATGGATTTGAATATTTTGAATGAAAAAATTCCCATTTATATAAAATTCCGATATTGGAATAATGAGACCGTTGATCGACTTTCCGAGTAATCGACAAGAATTAAATGTTGAATTAAAAAAAAAATAATTAAAAAATAATTAAAATGGTTAAATCGTGTGGTCTCTCTGAATTTTCCAAAGGTAATATACAGTATATAAGGTTTACCTGATTTTCGACTTCGGAAAAAAAAAAAGACATTGCAATCATGAAAAAAACGTTATTATACATTCTATTACATTTTTCATCGGCAGTTCTTGCTGATTGGATCACCGTAGAACATGATTTTAATATGTGCGACCAGGACATACCTTCTGATTTTGCGGCGGTCCATATTGACGATGATGGCGCTGCTTATTCGACGTCCTTTTTTGTCAAGAAAGTTCAAACTGTAAAGCATGTGCCACCCTTAACAACCGTTAACATCACAACGTTGGGATGTACTTATGATTGTTACTTCAGCTATATGTTGACAATAAAGAGGGATGATCTTTCGGTTTCATCAAATACCGAAAATAACCAGAATAATTACCAATGTAAATTAAGTAATTACACGATGAAACTTATTCCTACTCCTAGAATTACATATAAGAAAGAATTACCTAACCCAGATCATGTATTTCCAACTCATCTGACTGCACAGTACTGCAGTGCAGGTAAACATCCCGATGCACCCAATTGGCCAATTGATAAAACAGAAAATGTAGCTGAATGCATCGATTATTTGACTGGCCATGAAGTTGGAACATACGCTGCATCTCTTCAGTTCGGTTCTGGCAGCTCGTTCAAACCTGATAACTAAGGTGTTGCTACATATCACATGATTAATTCGGCAAACAAGCTATTCGATCATTGGGAGACCCACCATCGAGGGTTCCATGATGCTCTTAGTGAACTAAGTATTAAAATGACTACCAATAATCTAAAAGTATTGCAACCACCGCCGCCACCTCCGCCTAAAACAAACTTACTCGAAAAAATTGTTTTTGCAGTCGGAGGTTTTGCTCTTTTAGCTGCTACTTTTGCTATAGCGGCACCTTTAGTTGTCGAAGGAGCAGCGGAAGCAGCAGCAGTGGTAGGTGAGGTCGTGGAAACTTCCGTCGTCGAAATCTCCGAAGTTAGTGCTGAACTTGGTGCTGCAGAAGATGTTATAGAAACATCAGCTGAAGGATCGTTAGCCAGAAATTTAGCATTAGATTTTAGAAATGGACAGCTTGAAAAATACGATTTATTAAAAGGAAAGGTATATAATATCATATTAGAAGGACGTCGTGGAACGTCTTTAATGCGGAAATTCGCAAGATTCTATGAAAAAACAAAAAACTTGAAGGCTGCACAAATCCTTGGTGCTTTGAAGAGGTCGACCCGGTCCCGTCGTCATCACAAAAAGAGGGACACGGAGGATACGAAGGATACGGAGGATAATATAGGATTTTTTACGACGAATATGATGAATGTATACTTTCTTCCAAGTTTAATGGACAATGTTCATCAATCATTTGCTAGCCAAAACCATTAGATATATCATCATATCTATCAACTGCAAATGAACATCTCCAATTCCATTTTGAAGATACATTACACAATAATTTTTTTAGTGCAAACAAGTCAATATTAGCTAGTTTTACTATTAATCAAGGAGTGAATTATGATCAAATACTTGGCAATGAAGATGACTTGTATACTTTTGTTAAACAAAGTACATATAACAATATGGCGGCATCAATAATAAGCGTTACCTTACAAAAGTTTAATGTTGAAATATGTGATCCAAAACCTTCATTTTGCGGACAACCTTGTGGTGATTCTGGTCATGTTTATTGTCCAATTGTCGGAAATGATACTAATAGCTGTGTAATAGCTGCCGCAGATAGCCAAATAAATGAACTTAAGTTTCTTCGAGATACCTTTGATATATGTTCAACTGATAAAGAAAGTACTGGATGGGATATAAACCATAATCAAAATTGTGATATTAATCAATTAAAATGTACATAATAGGTCATAAATTACTCAAATGTGAATTCAATATTTCTGTATTTAATGTCGTTTATATTCATGTTGAGATTCAAGCTATATAATACTTGTAATTTTTAATTAAAGAAATTCATTTTTAATAATTATAGATTTACCTTTTCTCTAATTTTTCTGGTGCACAATACCGTACAGCTTCTAGTGTGGCAGCTTGATTTGCTGTACCATCAGTAATTGCTCAACTTGATTTAAAATTTACAATCTAGGCCAACTTCTGATAGGTATTCTCGACTCTAATATCACGATGAACGATCTGAAAACGACAAATGATTTCTTTTAGAATTAAGGGATGATAGAGAATTAAATAATAATATTAGTATTAAATAATAATTACCGAAGCAGAGCTTAAGTCATTCAAGCCTTTAGCAATGTCAAGAGCAAATCTTAATTTCACCTTAACTTTAAGTTTACCATACCGTTTATCATATTCACGTAAATTTCCATTATCAGCCCATTCAGTTACCAAGTAAAATTTATCATCATACGCAGTTAAACCAAAAAATTGAATAATACAATGTCATGTTTCCAATATTTTTTAAAATCGTAACTTTCTTTCTAAATTTATCCTTTCTGGCATACTGCTATTTTTATCAGCCACAAATTTTAATGCAATAAAATCATTATCTTTCTCATTTGTATTTTCTAACCTTGATTCACATCAAGTTCTTCTTCTTCGAAATCGTTAAAGTTGAGTATTTCACTTCTAAGTGCATCAGTATTATCTTATCAAGTTTATAAATTGCTTAAGCATTTCCGAGATCATATATTCCCGTCAGTTACACCACTGCCGATATTTTCAAGGTACTATATGATAGAGAATTTGTGAATACAGAAAAATTAATTGATGCATATCACACATTACCTTAAAAATTCTTTGATACCAGACTAAATCTCATTATCCTTGCTGCTTTATGGGCATTTATACCGAAATCGACCGTCAAAGAAAAGAAAAGTGCAATGCTTTTATATTGGAATCGAATTCCCTACTTAAATAATTAACACTATTTTCAATATTTATAGCTTGAATATACTTGGCTAAACCTGTTACCTGAGAAATATCTTCAACAAGCTTACGTATTTTACCGACGACATTAACCAAACTTTGTAACTGAATGAGATTATGTTCTGAAAAATTCTACATTTTCATCTCTACGATTTTTTAAATTACTTACGGCAGTATCAGCTATTTGGACTCTATCCAACAATATCCCACATATTCTTTTATTATGCTCAGCTGATTGATATATTTTCATAATTTCATTAAATACTTGAGTTACCTCCGTTATAAACTTCAAAACGATACCATTACGCTGTATATAATATCTAATGTGCCGACAGCATATGATCCCTTAGTAAACGTTATTTCTACAAGATAAGGTTAAATGATTTTATAAAAATAATTATGTTATACATAAAAAAAAAAATTTTCTTTGCCATAATTAGTATTCTCGACAATCGAACCTGGCGTAATTTTAATTTTTATGAAACAAATTTTAACAATGTAAGAATTTTTGAAAATTATTAAAGTAATATAGATTGATGGGAAATTGTAATAAATTATCTTTACCTTCTAGTGTAATAAGATCATTCGCACCTGACGTTTAATTTATTTATTCAATTTTATTTTATATTTTAGAAAATTATTATTTAAAATATTATTAATGGTGCAAGAACATTCAACATTTGCGCTATTTTTTTTTTTTTTTTTAAGAAAAATATTTTGAAATAGTGATTAATTAGTTAATTTATTGATGGGCAAAGGTACGAATATCTACTTACCATTTGATAAAAGCATTTGAATCTGGCGTAATTAATTATTTTTTTTTTAGTAAATATTTGAATTTAATATCATAGAATTATTTATGGGATAAGGTATGATTTATCTTACCATTTGATAGGGTAAAACTCAAAGTTGGAACTAATATATTTTTTCAAGTAAATTATTTTTTTAAATTATTATAAATTTTATTGGTTGGGCAAAGGATATTTATCTTAACACTAGTAGGAGCAGGAGGATTCAAAACTGGCACTAATTTATTTATATATATATATATTTTTTTTTTAAAGAAATAAATTTCAATAAATGTGCAAATTATCATTATCATATGTTGAAAGTTTCTCGGTTTCCAATAAATTTTTTAAGAACAGATATTGTTTTAACTTGGGGGAAAAGGTTAAAGAGAGTTTTTTTTATACTAAATTTATTGTCATTACTTTTAGTCTCAATTTAATTTCTTTCGTTTAAGATCGGCGTTACAATGATTCGAATAAAATTTCATTCGAATTATTCGGATCATTCGAATCAGGCTAATTCTAATTTTTGAGGTCTTTTTCTGAATTTAAATTTAAATTTAAATTTATAATTTATTACTCAAATTATTACGAATATATACTTATTCTGAATTAGTATTTTCGTAATGTAAATTTAAATAATAAATTAAAATTAATACGGGATTTTGGATTGGCTGCAGCGAAATGGGAGTATGTGACAGATCCTACCCTATTATTTCTAAAATAAAAGGAATATAATTTAGTTTAAATAGAATGACACCAGATAAGATAGATATATTCTATGCCGATCTCGAAACATATATATAAATATTTATTTTTCAACAGAAAAATTTTTTTCCATGTTACAAAATGTAAGCGTCGTACTCGTTGATGTTCAGTAAAGATGGTGTCGCATATTTTATAAGATAAACCTATGGTAATCCAAGCATGAACCGATGAAATAAAGATTAAAATGAGAAACGGCAATGTTCGATATGTTTTTACTCAATGTTACTATGTACAGATGTACACCAAATTGTGGATGGTCATTTGACCTAAAAACTAGATAATTCTACAAGGGCGGTTAAGCCAGTTGCTAGTGAAAGCTTCCGTGAAGGCATCTCATACACGTGGTTAGTTGATGCAAACAAGTTTTGAAATCTTGGAAAAACTCCTATCTTTCTTTTAACCTTGCTATGCATTATTGTAAAATAATTACAACGTAGACAACAACACCGAAATAATAATATAATTAAAATATTTTTTGCACAAGGACATTGACTACTCCTTAAATCTCGATCCTCCAACTTTTTCTTCTAGCTTTGAATATTATACTCTTGGTATAATTTTTTTCTACTAAGACGAATTGAAATTACGATTATCGAGTTTTGAAATGTAAAATATTAACTTTGGCAAAATTAAGACATAATAAACGACGACATTAACTGTAGGTTATTTTTTTTTAAAAAAAAATTTATTTTTTGTTTTAAATTTTTTTTTTTTTGATATATTAAAGCTAGTTTATTTGATAGGAAAGGTAAAAAAAAAAAAAAAAAGAAAGAAAGAAAAGAAACTATTATTGTCAATATAAGTTGAGAAACCGACACCACGCTCAAGTTCAAAAGGCAGTAAAGGACGCTCAAGTTAGCTTGATGCGACATGGATAAGTATATTTTCATATCATTACCGTAGTATATAAGTCTCATTTGACTTAAATTATAGAACTCTTACTTATTGGTATATTGTAATTTAATGTTGTGATTTCTTTGAAAAGTTTGCGAGTATATATCAAAGCAATCGCGAGAGAGAGAGAGAGATCAAGACCAGTAATTCGAAGAGAAGCAAATATCAGGTGACATAAAAATTCTCCTGGTCGTGCATTAAAGACTTTGTCGTGGATATTCTCAAGGACGTTGTTTCCTATTACGAAAAAAAAAAAACAGGAGACATGAAGATACTACAAGTGCTTAAGAAAAGGATGAGTTTTGACCACGAAATCCGAGGTCGCATAATTGATTAGAGGATCTCACTTTGTTTTCCTTTCCTCAAACATTTAAATACTTCGTTTAAAAATACTTTTCTAAAAAAAAAAAACAAAAATGGTTTTTACTCTCTTCCCTATTAATTCACTTTTCTTATATATTTTATAAAGATTCAAGCAAAAAAACCCTTGAACAAGTCATCTCGTAACTTTCAAGTATTTTAGATATGAGAAAAAGCAACGAAATGTAATAAAATACCTAAGGAGTAAATGAATATATTTTAAGAAAAATTGAAGACATTACGATCGGTTGAGACCGGAATCCAGATTACTGTATCAGGATCCTTATTTACAAAGGTCTTTTTATCATGATTTACAACAATCCAGTTTTCGTAAGCAATTTAAAGTTAAAATTAAAATTAAAGGACTTTTGTTTTAGCTTATCTCAAAATTGCTAAGGGATAATTAAAAAAAACTCAAATACGAACATGTTGAAAAAATAACTATTTAAACCTCCATCGATAACCCCTGAAAGGATGGCACGACTAGAAATCTATTTTACCAAGAATTCTGGTAAGCCTAAAGCATCACCGACCTAAAATTTATTAGTATAAATGTTGAAGAAATATCAATGGTAAAGTTGATTGAACTTAATCCAAAATTAGGTTTAAAATATTTACAGAAATACGTTATCACAATCATTAGCATCAAATCCGCGACGAACAGCAACGACAGGATCGAAACTATAAACGATGCTTCTCATCAATATGAGAACGTTCTATCGGTTCACAATGTCTTCCACATCAACACCAGGTTATTATATAGTTACAATCATTTACCATAACAGTAATAAACACCATATCCACCATATAGTAATCAACAAACATCTTATATTATTAATACAATAAATAATAATCAACATCATCAATTAACACATTCATAACACAAAACGCCCATATTCTCCTTATAATTCTCCGTCACATATTTCACTAAAGAAGCACCTAATCCTCCTATTGGGATTTGTGTTTATTATTAAATAGTTCAGATATATGTATATTAATATACCCTTTAATTATTTCATTTATTCAATTAATCAGGGAGAATTTTTTACTTTTATTGCGCGCAAAATCCTCGTAATTACTACAATATTTGATGTATAAAAAAAATGTATAGATTACGATGATGATGATACATTTCGAAAAGTACTCTGGATTTTCTTAATAAGTTGGACTACGTCGGTGAGTTTTGCCTGCATTAAGATGGTTTCTATATTAGGCGCGATCAAAAGTCGATATGATAGTCTTTATCCCGAAAGCAATTTTCAGATTGTTATTGAATGATGCAATCAAAAAACGGCCTTTAATACATGGACTATTCTGATGTTTGTATTTCTATTTTTATTCTGATTTCTTTTATTTATATATACTGTAAGTAATTTATAAACAAAAAATTTTTCTATGGTGTAAAAGGGTACTTTAATTAATTTCGGGAATTCGTGACTTTTTATTAAGAGTCCTGAAAAATGGATTATCACATCAAGTTATGATCCAATTTTGTCTTTGACGTAAATATTCTAACGTTCAATCATCATTGTATAATGAACATAGATCTCGTGTTATTGTAAGTACCTTTACATTATGCTTTATTATTGTTGGTAGTACCTTTTCTAAATTTATTAGTTATTTTAATGTAAAGGAAGTAGCGCAAAAATTACAATAAAAAGACAAAATTTAAAATCAAGCTGCTAATGAGGTTCTTCAAGAAGATTTAAAATTACGCATCAAATTCCCAAACTTTTAATCACAGATTTATTCTTAATTATACTCTAAACGGTTTGCGCACAAATTCGTCTGCAGTTTAACAATTCAAATATCTAAGGGACAACTTTACGGTTAGTAACCTATTTTTATTGCGATATGGAAATGCTACATCTGAAATCTTTAAATAAAGTCAATGGCTTCCTGAAGAAAAATTTCCCATTGATGATATTTTTGAATTATACAGGGAAGTTTACGTTATCAAACAATTCTCTTTAGAAATATGTCATGGGTGAGTGAGTTATCGTTCTAAACAATTCGTTAATAATGAAATTTGATTTTTGTTTTATAAGTGATTTTGATTATATTAAAAATTCAAATGATATACTGTACATGTTCGTAATGGTTAGAAACTATGATCTCTATGATTGATTCTAGAATGACAGTTAGGTAAAGTTCAATTATAATAGTACAGTTATTCTATTATTCTTACATTAATTTTACTGTAAACAGTGCAAAGTTGTAAGTGTTACAGATAGCCATTCTTCTTCCGTAATAGATTTTATCTTTTCACATCTTTAATAAACTATGATTTTCTTAAACAATAAAACTGGCCAAATGGTTTCCTTATACAACGAGGATATCTAGGGTATGACTTTAATAAGGAAATTTTTACTACATCATACATACGTAATCTTTATTAATTTAATTTCTACAATAGATTGTTAGTAAGGCTTTAGAGCAATATTATAATGTTTTAGAAGGAAATTTAAGGTGGACATGATTCCAAACCATCCTAATAAAATAATTTTCTATCGCATTCATAATTAATTTAATAATTCATTGCATTAAAATTAAAAACATCGAAGCAGCACGTGATCAGCTTGATAATTTGTAATTCAATGGATGTTGATTCTTTAGCTCAAACTATTCATCAGCACCGCCCGTTCCGGAATGGTGGAAAAACAGATAACTTACACAATTAAAATAGTTCAAGAAGAAAATTTTGTTTGCACATGATACTAATGGTACATAATAATGTATTTAATTCATTATATATGAATTTATTATTATGTTATATATAGTTCCTTTATAATTATCTCCATGCAGATGGGAACGGTTTATAAATTGAAGTTTCTGTAAGATATTATCATGACATGGACAGATACACACTTATGAAAGAATACCTTATTACTATAACAGTTATAAATCAGAGGCATTAATAAATCGATACAATTTAATATCGTAAAACCGGGATCCAAAGTATATTGAAACAATAAATGGAAGAAAGAGCTATAAAGCTGGTTACTTTCAGATGATACGCAAACTCCGTAAAATATGAAATTATTTTCAATTAAAATGAAGTTTAATTAATTCGTCAATTTCTTCTACTTCTTTTAAAAACTTTGATTCTTCCTTCAAAAGCCTTTAAATTAAAAATTGTTATCGTCATTGTTAATACTTGCAATTTCTCGTGTTCAAGTTGCATTTGGTTGATATGCTTTAATTCTTGGGCAAGTGTCAAACTCCAAAGATTAAAAGATTACTTAATACCATAATTTATAAACGTTAGATTCATTTGAGAATGAAATTTGCTATAATCAAAAATACCATTTTTGATGTTGTTTGAACTAGGAGAGTTTCAAATTTTCATCAATTCTTTTTTTACGCGTGATACAAACAAGTATTCAATTAATTAATTTGATAATTTTTAAATTAAATTATCAGTTATTTATTGAATTTTTATGGAACAGAGCTCAATACAAGATCATGGATATTTTTCTCGATTTTAGACTTGTTTCCATCCGTTTTTTTTGTATGGGTAGTTGATGTTCCCTGCGATGTTAGTTTAAGAAAATGTTAATATAAAAACGTGTCTAATAAAATAAGCGTATAATTCTTTTGAGATTATAATTCGTAAAGAACCTTTAATCTTTATTATTTGGTCGAAAAGAAGGTATTTATTTAAAACAATTAAGAATAAATGAAAAGATATTTTCTACGTAATAAATTTATCATAGAAATTCTAGAATTATAGTCAGTAGACGCGTTATAATTTTGGAAATTGGTGATAGACATTTTAAACCTTAAACACGCGTTTATCAAAAATGATTTGATTGGCCACGATCTATCTTAAATTGTTTTCCATCACTTTTAATTTTTTTTTTTTACTCTTTCCTTGTTTAAATTTCCTTCACTATTTTTTTTGTTACTCATGTTTAAAATGTTTTCACAAAGGTGAGTAAAGAAAGAACATTACTTGAAGATTATGTTATCCATGCTTATTTCCTTTCTTTTTAACAATATTTTAGTTATTTCAGCCAGAACACCAAAATATATGGTTCAATAAAAAGCCGTAAGAATGCAATTTTACTTATGTTCAAAAAAAAGAGAACTGAGGGTGTTTATTTCTTTTATACTAGATTTGTATTACTAGTCTAGTATTAAAATCCGCAATGATGATAATTATTGCTCAAATCACTCCTTAATGATTCTATTTTCTTTTTCCAATAGTACCAAGGGACCCAGGACATCCTGTTGAAACTATACGCCTTAAAGAACTAAGGTCAAGAGTTGAAGTGTTAGTTGGAGTATCAAAGTTAGTAGTTTTTTTTTTTTTAATTCAAAGTATTCGGAGCGGTTTTTGGCAGAAATAACGAAATAATTATCAATGAATTTGGCATTTTTTTCGTTGTCTCCTATTAACAAACTGATTTATTTTCTTATCAAATCAAATTTTCTTATTATATATTTTTTTTATAGTTTCCCTGGTATGTGTGATATTCATTTATTTATCCATCCTAATACTTATTAAGATCACTAACATTGTTTTTTATTTAACAGGTGCGCAACCAACTAGTTTCTATTCCAAGCATATACAGGAATTGCAAAATGAAGAGTTAGTGATTCATAAAGATTTTCTTTTTGAAAAATAAATAACTAAAATCGTTGATCTTTTTTTTAGTTATTATGTTTGTGAGCAATCGTACAGAACGCGTGTATTAGCTTATATTACATGTGACAGTCCTGGAAAACCAGCCGTTTTTTTGGTCAGTATTATTATTTTATTAAAAGTTTGATCTGCTTTGTACTTTTAATGGCTTAAGAATTCACTTACTAAACGAAGATAATACAGATCGATTGCAAAAATTACTATCACCTAATACCAAATTTAATCTTTCCTGTTCCTGGTGACGAAAGCTTTTCACAATTTCATTATGAAACGTTATTGGATTGTGAATTAGTTTATGAAACCGAAAGCGATGGGCGTGTAAATATTTTTATTATCTATTTTTGAAATCATAAGTTTTCGTTGATGTTTCATTGATGTTTTATTGTACTTTCTTATTTAGATTACTCCAAAGCTCTTGTTTTTTGATTTATTAGTAATGGATAAAACGAACTACATGAATAAGCCTCTAAACAAAAGATTGGGTGTAAGTTGCATAGAATATGGAAACTTATATTATAATTCTATTTATATTAATTGACAATTCTTTAATTTTTAAAAGTATCTTCGTGATTATATAATGAGCCCCTATGAAAATATGCTGCGTAAACGTCCGGACCTTGCGATTATTCAACCATTTAAGTAAGTGTTATTGTATTATTTTTCCAATTACCTGTCACTTAAATGATCAATTCTAACCTTTTTGTTCTTCCATACATGAAAAAATTTTAATTCAAAAGTGTAGGAAATAAAGAAATGGAACGTTCTTATGGTCTAGAAAAAGTTTTAAAACAAATTATACCATCTTTAAAGCACAACTGCGATGGGCTAATTTTTACATCATTAACATCGGGTTATTCGGCAGAGAAAATATTAAAATGAAAACCACCAAATGAAAACTCTATTGACCTTAAATTAAGTTTCGATTTTAAACGCCATAACAAGAATAATAAACCGAGATTTTGTCTTTATAAATGGATGGATGTTCATAAATATTTTGATAATATATATGTTACCGATGAAGTGTGGGAGCAATTGTAAGTAATTAACGACTTTACTGAATTTATTCATTGACAACAATGTTGATTAACCAAATGTTTCATTCGCATAAAGTTGGAAACATGATTTTCAACAATATGAAGGACGTATTGTTGAAGCAGTTTATAACCCTTCAATTCATCCACCATGGAGATTTAAAAGGTTTCGTGATGATCAACCACGCGCAAATCATCATACTGTAATTGAAAAAAAAATAGAACAAAGTATATTTGATGGGATCACTGAAGAACAGGCACATATTTTTTTCTATTTTAAATTATTACTAACGATAAAATCTTACCTCATAATTTTATTTATTATATTAGTTAATTTCATCCGTGCCAAAAATACGAGAGTAGAGAGGCATAAAAATAATTGTTTGTAAGTTTTTTTCATTTAACGGAACCTAAAAAAAATCCAAAATGTTTCTAACGACGCATCGATCTTATTTAGCAAGCCAGATGAAAATCTATCACATGGAACGATTGGCAGATCGGTAATAAAAGTAATGAAAATTGATTGATCGGATCATTTGCAAATGGGAGGAAGCATTAGAGTGAATTTCCAATTTTTATTTTTATCTACAAAATAAAAGCTTTAATATAATTTTTTAAAATGAACCTCTAATCAAAAATTATTTTTTATTAAAAAATCTTTTTTAATTAATAAAAATAAAAAAAAAAAAATTTTTCTTGTTAAAAAAACTAAAAAATATGGGAGGTTTGCTATTAAAATACTAACATAGTAAATCATATGATCCGTAACGTGATTTAATAGCTTACTTCCCACATGATCGCTATTTTATAATTTTCTATAAACAACAAATGCCAATAATCGCTTTATTTTAATGATTTTTTCAACAAATTATCCACAATTTCCTGAAAGATTTCGATTCCCGCAGATAACCCTTATAATTACACGGCCACATATGAAATTATACTTTGCCGTGGAGTGATTTGCAACAGCAAAAGTTTAATTATCTAAACCGGATAATTATAACGTAACTTCAGGGTAATCACCGATTACTCCAAAGTTACTATCAATTCTCAGCCGGCAACTTTTTAAATTCAGGTATCTAGTATTTTTTTGAAAAGTTTCTACAATGAAATCCATGATATCATATTTAAGATCATTCCATTTCCAGGCTTCGTTAAATAAAAGATGCATTGCATTCATCGTACTCGTTCTTTTAAAATTTTCTACAAAATGCCAATAATCGCTTTATTTTCGTTATTTGAATTTTCAATAAATTTCCACCATTTCTTGAAAGATTTCGATTCCCGCAGGATAACCCTTATAATTACACGTCCGCATATGATAATTATACTTGCTGTGGAATAATTTGCAACAGCAAAAGATTAATTATCTGAACCGGATAATTATAATGTAATTTCAGGGTAATCGCCGATAACTCTACAGTTACTATCAAATCTCAGCTGACAGCTTTTTAAATTCAGGGTTTCTTGTATTTTTTGAAAATTTTCTACGATGAAATCCATATCATATTTAAGCTCATTCCATTTCCAGGCATCGTTAAATAAAAGATGCT
Organism: Funneliformis mosseae; assembly: GCA_910592005.1. Lineage (NCBI taxonomy): Eukaryota > Fungi > Glomeromycota > Glomeromycetes > Glomerales > Glomeraceae > Funneliformis > Funneliformis mosseae. Next base: position 4,708 of record CAJVPP010001108.1, on the reverse strand, counting down.
TTGCAATTATCGTACTTAATCTATTGAAGATTTCAATTCTAGCAATCTGTTGTAAATTTGACAAATGATATTTGTCAGCTACTTGGAATCTAACGTCAAAAATGCCATTCTAGCTGCTTGATCCTTGACAAAGATTCGAGATGAATCTTAATTTTTTAGCATGGCATGTACATATGATCTCCTCCTGTAAAGGTAGATAAATCAACAAATTTTGCTTCATGTAGTTCTGAAGTAAATCCTACAGATCGTAATACTCCTTGTAATTCCTTAAGTAATTAAAATACTTAATTATCAGCAGCAATCTGAGCATTATTAATGTTTTCAGGTATCCTTTGAGGTTTTATCAACCGGACATTCGATATGGTCCTAACCAACTTTATCAAAAGTTTTTCTAAAAATATAGTTCCATAGGCTGCTGAGATAGTTGATATATTTGAGATATTTGAGAAAGTAATAATATAAATATTTGTAAAACTACTGCATTTTTTTAAAAAAATATAAATTCAACTAAAATCGTCCTCATAAATAACTTTCATTTTGAACTTTTATTTTCCTTTTAATTTCTTAATTATAAAATAAAATGAGCTAAAAAAAAGTCAATTTCTAAAATATGTAATGATGATAATTTATCATTAAGCAAGTCACTTGAGTCTTTGCTAATAATTCTCTATATATTAAACTTTTATCCCAAGATAATGTGAATATTTGCTTAAATTGTATGAATAAATATCGTGGTAAAAATAAAGGTAGATATATTTTATGTTATACAATTTTATTTTCTGTAAGATAAATTTATGTTATAATCTCTTTTTTTTATTTAATAAGTCACGAAAAATAAGAAGGTTATGAAAATTACAAATTCTTTTCCAAAAGAATGTATTGACTTAACAAGTCCATTAACTTTACCAATACTAAGTTTATCAAACCATATACTACCTTCTAAGTTAAAGTTCTAAAAAACTGAATTACGTAAGTAATAATTATTTTATCAATTTTATTTTATTAATTATTATTTAAATAAGCTTATAAATTAAACTTTTTTAATATAGGATATATTGCATTGGTCTGTTATAATAAATTCAAACAATCACGAAAAAACTTGATGAGACAATTGACATTTCATATAATCTTGAAAATTTAAATACATTTGGTCAAATTGAAGAAGAAATTTTATCTCATGACCTTTCAAAAGAATGGGAAAAATAGAACTTGGTCTTATATGTTATCAAAAATCTTCTAGTACTAAAGCAGATCAGTTTGACTTAAAATTTAATGATGCTATTATTGCATTTGTTGCAGAATATTAAAAAGAAAGAATGTACAATTATGTATATATTCTGAATAAAATAAAGAAAACAAGTAATTTGTGGAAGTTCTATAATTGAAGATAATATAGAAGAACCTGCATTAAAAAAAAATTCAAATAAGATGTATTTAATTATTTATATATTTATTATAATATATATTTTATTTATATTTAATAAAAATTTTAATTTGAATTAGGGATTTGAATTTGATTCTTTTAATTCATTATTAGATATTACAAAACTAAAAATATATAAAAATCTTCCAAACTGTGAATATCATATTTAAGGTTGTTTAATTATAAAGGATAAACGTCATCTTAAGTTAAATAATAAAATAATTACTATTTAGGCAAGATCAATGGTAAGAAATTAAATTTAATATAAATATTATTAATTAAATTAATTAAAAATAATAGATTTTTATATTTTAGATTGCTAAAATTAATAGAATAGATATAACTCATCTACCATAAATTAAGAATTTTAATAGAATTAAATATTATTATTCAAATTCTAAAGAACAAAAACCTTTGAAAGATTGTAGTAATATTATATCTATTGATGGTAATTTTATCAATAATAATTTTATTATTATACTAATTTATTATATTAAATTAATTTTATTATATAATATATATGCTATAAAGATTACAACTCCAATTTCATCTCCAACTGATATATTATTAAAAAGAACAAAACCTAATTTAGTTACTATTCATCTCAAAAAAAAATCACTGTATAAATCAAATATACAAATAATCAAAAAAATAACTTTTTATGATCTCATTACATTTGTGTTTCCAATGGGTCTTCTAGAAGGAAAAAGATTTGTTATTAAATCTTCATATGATGTAAATAAAAGGATTTTTTTATCAGAACAAACAATTGAAAAAAAATTTTTCTGAATTATATATTAACTTATAGATTGATATAGAAAAATAATTGTTAATTTTGATGAACTTTTTGATAATAATAAATAATTAAATTGACAAATTATTATTTTTTTTATTTTTTTTTTTATTATTTAATAAATTTTATATGTATATATTATATTCAAAATATGCTTTAGATAAATTTTTATTGATACTTATACATGTAAAATAGAAATCTTGTATAGGATTTTACATAAATTTAATCCAATTCTGATTTTGACGTAAATTATTTTTTATATAAAATATACTTATTTTATCTATTATAGTAATAAAATATTTAAATATATATACATAAAAAAAAATTTAATATGCTATATAATAAATATTACATACTGGATTTAAATCTGATGAATATAGTGATAAATATTCAACATGAATTTCTTTTGTATTACAAATATTAAGTAAAAATTATCATTTATAAATAGATGCATTATCTAATATCAGAATACTGTAAGGATTAGGATATTGATTCATTTAAGGCAACTTTAATAAAAATTATTAGATTTATTATAAATATTTAATATACAATATATAATATAATATAATTACCAAAATATGCTCAATAAAATAATTATAATAATTACTATTCATAAGGCAATCTTAAATTGTATAAGCCAAAAGATCATTAAGACACAATGCTCCCTCTATAGTATATCTTTTTTCATAAATAAAAATTGTAGGTTTATATACATGCTCCCTTTGAAATTTCATCTATAACATCAAAAAAGTATTCTTTATCATAAGCTAACTTATCAGAAAATATAAGTTATAATAGAGAATATTGTAAAATATATGCTATAAAATTTAATCAATCATTTTCATTATGTTTTTTTGCTAGTTTAGACACTTAAAAATAATTAAGATAAATAAATTGACTGTAAAATTGCATTCATAAAAGTATTTACCTGTTTATGTATATAATTAAGATGATATATTATTCTCTAAATAGTACAGTAACTAACTTAATAGTTCAACTATAATTCCATTTCAGACTGTAACTCTTACAAATGCTAGTCTATCTTTTCCTTTAAAATGCTTTCTAAGTACTTTATTTTATCAGTTATAAGAACTCTTGAACGTCTTGATTTTAATGGCAATAAATCTTCTATACAACCATATTTTTTAAACTGCAAAAAAATTTAAGAAATAGAAGATTTACTAATATTAAGTTATCTTTCAATTGCTTTACAAGATAAGCCTTTTAAGACCCTTTTAACTATTAACTAATAAAAATATTCATTTATTTTTGATTTAAGCATTTATATAAACATTACATGTATATTTTATTTTACAGTAAAATAATTTTTTACAGTAAATAATAAAGTAATATTATAATCAGATGTTATACATTTATTGTTATTTATCAATTGCTAATTACCTGACTACCTGATCACTAAAACACTCAGCACCTAAAATTTGCCAAATGTCTTATATATTTTGAAAATAACTGTAATTTACCAATTAATTATATCTAAAATTTTCAATTGTTATAATGTGATGATGTAATATTTTATTATAAAAATCAAATTCAATATAAAATATATGAAAATCTTAACACAGATACAAAAATAGAAAAATAAAAATTGCTATCTAAAATTCTTCACTAGAAAACTAACTCTCACCAGACTAATTGATTGTCCTGTCTAATTCTGATTGTAAAGATTTACTGAATAATTATTAATACTAAACTGAATGAGAAGAACTATTAGAATAATTGGTTATCACTGATCTAAGAAGAGGGATCAATATCAACTATATTATAAGAATTATTAGTTAGAGTAAAATGATTTAGGATATCTGTATTTTTAGCAAATAGTGTATTAGAGAAACTATTGATGAAAAAGTTAATATTAGAGGAAGCAAAATTGCTCTTTTTTTATCATTTGATAATATGTAGAGATCTTTTTTAACTGATATTAAATTACATCTAGTTTTTTATATATTATTATAGGCTTGATTGAAAATAAAATTGAAAAAAGAAGAAAGAATAGATGAAGTAATGAATGATGATTTGGTAAATGTAGTTAAGATTAATAATAAAATAGTGAAATAATATCTTTAATAATATTAATAAAAGAGAAATCATTTGGATTGACCAGATAGAATGTAAAGGATTTAAAAGATTATTAATATTATCTGCAAATTCAGAGTAATATTAATCATAATAGAATATTATAACTTTATCATGAAGAATAACTTTAATTATTACACTTTTTATAATTTACTAAAAAATTTTATAATTTTTATTAATAGTGTGATTCAATTAGTTCGCAAATATATAAATTTTAAAGAATTTTTTAAAATATTATTATAATAAATTTTTTAAACTTAAATTTAAAAATTAAATTATTTATAAAATATCTTATAAACTTAAAATTTCTTCTAATAAAATTTATAAAATATATATTAAACTATATTTTTCATATAATTATTATATTACTAAAATTAATATTTAATATTTTATTAAAA
>CAJVPP010001107.1:0-22768 GCA_910592005.1 Funneliformis mosseae | reverse complement strand
GTAAATATTATTAATTAAATAATAATAAATTAGAAAAAATAAGTTTTTAATTAATTAATTACTAGCTATTACCTGTTACTTTGTATCAGAATCAAATCACGTAACATTGCATAGATTTCAAATATGAAAATATGTATAACTGATTTTAAACTTGAATAAAAAAACTCTTTCTTTTTTCATCCTGAATTTCTAAAATTTTTTAGAAATTTACTGAGAAAATAAAATTGTTTTACTCAAAAACTTTTACTTTAAAATTTACAACTCTGTTAGCTAGTTTTTTAGCTCACTTTTTACAAACAATTTAAACCACTTGAAGGAGTTTTTTTATTTGATAATTTTTACAAAAATGGTTAAAAAATCTGCAAAAACTTCTATTAACAAAACTAATAAAGGTCACTACGACTTTCTAAAAGTTAAGCAACCTGAAACTAGTGGTTCTTCTCGCTCTAGAGATAAGTCTAACCCATTCTTAGTCACTGACAAGAATATTATTAATAATACTTACATTGGACAGTCTATCCTACCACCTAACATTCTCGACACTCAAGAATATGTTCCCATCGAAAATGATATAACTATAGAAACTGATAACTCTAACTTTATCATTATTCCTTGTCCTTCTCCCTTTGCTTACGCTACTTTTATTAGCAAAAATACTAAGGACCTCTTTATCTCCTTATTATCTGCGTAATCAACAATGCATTGCATATGATAATGCATTCAGAGAGCTAAATGTATATCGTATAAACTTTATGCACTTTGCAGTCATCTATTTTGATAATGCAGAATCTATGCAAGCTACGCTTCTCACCTAATTTTCTGAATTAGGCATTGAGAAATTTGTGGATTACACTACTCATAAAAATAATACGCAGTTCTAAAATAGAACTTTGCATGTTACAAATATTCATCTCAGCCTAAAAAAAGAAATGATCACTTTAATTTTTTCCAAATATGACACTATTACGAACATTCACATACAGATCAGAGACCTATGGCAACATGCATTTATTACCTATAATAATCCAAATGCAATTAAATTGTTTTACATTATATAGTCTTGCCAAATTCACAATGGTTGTGTCTGCATATATCCTGCATGCTTTTCTCCTGATCAAGTCAAAACCAAAATAAATTCTGGGTCAAATTAATCAACCTTCTCTTTAGAACTTCCGCATGTGACCTCAAAGATATCATGCTTACTATCAAAGCAAAATCCTGCTACATCCTTTGTTCAAACAACTATAAATCTAGGCCATTCGCTATTCTTTATTTCAAATCAGCTGAAGATCTAAATAATGCTATCACTAATGATTATGTTTTTAGTAACAATGAACTGCAATAATGCATAGCTGACTCTAAATGCTATTACAAATGCGATACAGTTGACTATATAATAATAAAATGTCCCATAATTCTAGAACAAAAAAATCAAAGATGAAGTCAAAGAACCTAGACCTCCTAGATCTAAACTGCTTTCTATTCAACAACTTTACAATCATTTTAAACCTGTTGGATCTCACTCCTTTATCATTAAAAATACTACACAAAAAAAGAAAGAACAACAATTCTTTACCCTTTCAAAACTGATCTTCAACAAGGATAAAGGACCATAAATAATTAATAACTCTATTTATAACCCTCAAAATACCTTAACTGATGACACTAACAAAAAACTCGATAAATCCTTAATATGTTAACAAAAATGTAAAAGGATATATCTGAATTAGAAGCTCGTATTTTAAAATTAGAAAAGCATAAATTCAACTCAGACTCTACCTCTATAATTTCTACTTCCAATACCCCTCCAAATCTACATATAATTCACTCACACTTAACCCTTATCTTCAATTATGATTAATAATAATAATAATAATCTTTCTAATACTAATAATGATACACCTATGATATTATCTCAACAAAATGATATATCATCACCTGCTTTCACTATCACATTTATTACATATAACGTTAATTCTTTCTAATGTTCAATTAAAAATCAATTTATCAACAATTCTTTCTTAGATTTCAATACTAATTTTATTGGTCTTACAGAAACTCGACTCAAAGCAGACCAAACTTTTCACAATTTATTTAATCTCACTTATACTTCTTATTGGAGTAACAACATTAACACGTATGCTGATATTAGCATTCTCATTAAAAAATCTTAGACAATTTATGTTCAAAAGCATTTTAACCATAATAGATTTATTTACATTGACCTTTACTTAACAGGCAATATTAAGCTTAGAATCTTTTGTATTTACTTATATATTTCTACTGAAATATAAATCAAAAAAGAATGAATGAAGTTATATAAAGAAATTATTACCCACATCAAAGAAGAAAAGTCTGACTTCAGAACTATAATTTTAGGTAACTTTAATACCAATCTAGATATATATTGATCACTTATACGTAATAAAAAATTGATTTATTAGCAAATGGAATTCTATTAAAAACTTTTTGCCCTGAATTTTCTTGACCTTTATGACATATATCATGATATACCTCAACTAACATACAATTCAGAACTCTATAGTTCCTGAATTGATACTATTTTTGCTTTACTTAATATCACCTCAGAATTCTTATTTTCTTATATCGACACCCTGAACCTTTATTTCTCAGATCACAAAATTATTTTCGTTTCTTTCTCTGATTTTCACAAACAGCAATCTGCCAGATCTCGTAATCTATAAAACAAAAGGCAGATTCCTAACTTAAAAGCAATAAATAATACTAAATAGACTAAATTTGTTGTGTACACTAACTTTTATTATCACTTTCACAATTTCGATTATTTTATTGGCCTTTCTAGCAATAAAACTAATATGAACATTCTATAGATTCAAATAAAGACTGATATTCTTGCAACAAATCACAGTTGTATTTCTCAAATCTGGATTTCTCCTTAATAACACTACAAATATCCTTTGAACAATCTAATTCTCTGATTAACACTCAAAAAATTGCTTCTTTTCTATTAAAATTTAAAAATACTTTCATTCAATAATAAATCTGACCTAATGTTACTGACTGGCAAGTTATTAAATCAACTGTAGACAAATTAGTCCTAGCGGTTAAACTTCCTACTGTCATTTTCTCTCCCTCTTTAGATGCTTCTAATGTCTGTAATATTAAGAAACAATTTAAGTACATTTACATATTTAAATTTATATTCAACATATTAAAAAAAGCTATTAAAACCTTCATAGACAAAAGATGTGATAACTTTCAAATTGATCTCTCTAAATGATTGATTCAATTTTAAACAGAAAAAAGCAGTCTATTATATTATATCGCTTACTTATCAAAGATAAAAATACCTCTAAAAATCGCTTTACTATTGATCTAAATGATATTAAAAGTGCTACTATTAATTATTTTCAAAATTTCACTCTTCTCTCCTCATCCACTCCGCTAATGTCTTTCAATAGATTGATTAATTCAATTTTAGAGATTACGTAAATAAATCACATTACTCAAATTTAATGCAATGCTTACATATGATAAATGGATTGCTGCCCTCAAATCACTTTCTAATAATAAAGCTACTAGTTCTTTAGAAATTTCTAATGAAATTCTTTCTTATCTAGGCGATAAACTTTAACAATTACTCTAAAAACTCATCTATATATATTTCACCTTAGGTGATATTTCAAACGAATAGAAAATTGCCTATATCTACCCTATCCCAAAGTCTATGAAATGAGAATACGATATAATAAAGACTAAGCTTATTACTTTGTTAGAAACTTATCGAAAAGGATTTGTTAAGATTATCACAAAGAGACTCTTTACAATACTAGCCAAACACAATATATTATGAGGTGGAAATTTTGCTAGTCTACCCAGTGAATCAATTGAAACACCTATCAAAATTGTCAATATGTTGCTTGAAAATGCAATTGAAAACAAAAAAGAAATTTTGATTTTACTCTAAGATCTCTCTAAAGCCTATGACAGAAATGATCTAAAGTTTTTTCGTCTAGCTCTTACTGTATCAAAGTTTTCACAATCAGCTATTGATCTTTTAATTAACCTTTTTACTGCTAGAAAGAATGCTATCTTTATAGCATATAGAACTTCAGAGTACTATTACGTAAAAATTGGTATTATCAAAGAGAAGTTATATTACCCCTGCTTTAGTGCATCTATTTAGTTCCTCTTTTTTATGAAGTTGCATCACTAAATAAAGGATATACTATCAATTACACTTGGATCTCTAATCTAACTACTATGACTACCAATTCTCTATCTGCTAGTATTTCTTTACTTACTTTTATGGATGATATTAACTGAATTACTAATTTAAAACAAAATTTGGAATCCATTCTTGAAGTTGCTGAAGAATTCTATGATCTTACCAGATTAGCACTCAATAAAGACAAATTCAAACTATTGATAACTAAATCTTCAGATATTACAACAATTCCTCTCAAATTCAGTTTATCTATAATTAATATTGAACTAGAAACTAGATCTATACATTTTCTTAAAGTTTGGATCAATAGTAAATGTATATCAATTTTGTTAAAAAGCAACTCATCTTCAATATTAATCGTTTCATTTCTCTGATATGTTACAAACTCTTAACAGATAAAAAAATTTCTTACATTATAAATATGGTACTTTATTTACTATTAGAATGCTATATGTAATTAACACCTTTGTCACAATAAGAATATCTTTCACTTTTTACACCTGTTTATTCTCTATTCAAGAAAAAGAACAAATTTGCTTCTATCCTCCCTAATGTACTTTTGAACTTCAAATAATTCTATAATTTGAATAATCTCTAGTCATTACAAATTAAATTACTATCTACCGCTCTTTTATACTAGTTCACTAATTCTACTACATATAAGAATGTTTCATTAAAAGACTTTTTCAACTCCAATCTCAACATTTTCTCTCTATCTCTCCCTTTGATTTTTAATCCTGCCTATTTGATAGACTTTCTTATAAAAATTTAATTAGCGCTTCCCTTTCACTTATCAAGTTTACTTTCTCTAAACTTTCACTCATTGCTTCTCCTATTTTACTAATCAATTCAAAGAAGGAATTCACTCTATTACAAAACTCTTTCACTATAAAGTTTTTGTCTCTTTCAAAAAAATTTTAACTAACCACAATTTATTCTATCTAGATCAATTAATTTTTACTTCAAACTATTAGCTAATTACATTAGCTGACTTCCTCTTCAGAAATTTTAATCATCACTCTAAATACTTTAGATCATATACTCTTTTCAAGAAATTAGCAGATATTGTTTTAGAAGATAATATTCAGCGACTCCTCAACCAGAATTTAGATTAGTTTATCCCCTATTCTAATATAGTTTTATGGTTAATTTACCTCTTTTGAATGACTGTAAAAAGGAATTTATTACTTCATGAAATCCAACAATCAACAACCCTTCATTTGGTCAAATCATCAACAAAAATCTAACTGATAATCAATTTGTCTATTAACATTATTATGCTTTATAAATTATAATAACATCAGCTAATTCATTAAATATATTGGGTGCAACCTTTTCTTTGCAAATATTCGTTTTAGTACTTGTATATTTGCAATTTCTGCAAACAGAATTTTTCAAGTTGATGTTGTCCCTAAATAATCTTATACTCTTAAAAATCAACTTAAACAGTCGTCTGATGAAATCTCAAGGGTAGCCTACCTCTCTTACTTCGCCTCTTATTTTGAATAACAACTTCTTGTTCCCCTACTAACCAATCTACTTGACACAATGTTTTTTCTATCTTTAACCTTAACTAAGCTTAAATCTTTACAAACAACACTCACTAATAATGTATCTCTAATATTTTATACTGATGATTCTTTAATCTCTCCAAAAATAGAATCATACAAAATGGGATTAGGATGGATCTGTATTGATTCTTTCAACAACCATCACTCATTCAAGGCCTTATTGATAAACTGGTCTTTATCAACGCGTGCCAAAATGTATGCCCTCTTCACTACTCTGTTAGTATCACCACACTCATCTTCTATTAATATTTTTTCAGACAATTAGGTCACAATTTATGGGTTTTCTAAATATGTTTCAAACAACAATCTCTCTTCCAGAAAATTTGAAAAGATATCCAACCATTCTATTTAGCATCTTATAAAGCATATAGTGAAAGTACTGAATCTTAATATACATTTTCATAAAGTCAAAATATATACTGATGATCACTTTAACAATATCGCTGATCAATTAACCAAAGCTAGATATAACGCTCATCCCCCTATTCCTGTATTGAACAATATTTCCTTATCTGACCTTATTTTTACTTTTAATAATACACCAATTGAAATATCTATTTAGGATTTCTTCAAACAACTATTTTCTGCTAAAATTTTCTGCAACTTCCTTGATTTAAACAGAAATTGTCACATCTAATACTCTGAATAGTTTGATTCAGTTCAGATTATAGGCTAATCTAAAACTGAACTGAATAATAAAAAAAAAAGTTTAATTAATTAAGATTTTTTAAATAATTATTATAAATAAAAGGTTATTATTAGATACTATATATATATTATTATCAAAATCAAAGGGTTTATTTAAAAAAATTTATATATTTAATCTTAAGAAATTTAAAAAAATACTTAAATAAATACTTTTTTAAAAACTGTATATTAAATAATAAGTTAAATAATTTAAGTTTAAAAATTTAATTATTTTAATAAGTATTTCTTTTTAAAAGTTAAAATTTTTTTATTACTTAAATAAATTTATAAAATATTAAAAATTATAAATAATACTAATTTTTAAATATTTAAATTTAGAAACTTTGTAATAGAAAAAAAAAAAAATTATTTAGAAAAATAAAAATGAGTTAATTTTAAATAAATATTTTAATATAAAAATTATATTTGATATATAAAAATAAATTAATTTTTGATAATTTTTTTTTTATTATAAAAATCTTATATTATATTTTTTAAAAAAAATCATATTATTAAATTATTAAATATAAAATTTTATTAAAAATAATAAATAAATTTAATAAAAATTTAAAAAATTATATAAAATTTGCATTATAATATTATGATTTTTTATATAATAAATAATTAATAAAATATAAATACTTATATAAAAATAATATTTTATTTATTATATAATTAAATAATTAAATAATTAATTTTTAATATATTATCTAATTTTATCTATATATATAAATTATATTTTTTACTTATGATTTATTTCTTATAATTTAGAAATAATAAAAATTAACTATAATAAAATATTAGTAGTTTAAAAATATTATATTTTAGCATGAATTGATAAATTACTAATTAAATTATTTTTAACAGACATAATTATTTTATTAATAATTTATAATAAATGTTAAATTAATATAATTAATTTTTGGTTTATTAAAATTAATTAGTACTAAAATATAAAAATACTTTAAATTTATAAATAAATTGTATTATTTACTAAAATAAAATTATATTTTTAATAAATAAGATTTTTTTAAATAATAATATATAAATATATAAATAAAAGTTTTTAATTAAAAATAATATTAAAAATTTATATTACAGTCAACTCTTGATATAGTGAACTCTTGATATAATAAATTTTTTGAACAAATATAATAAAAATACACTTATTATAGTGAATTGGCTAATCAAATCTCTTAAAATCTTCACTATAGCCTTATAGTAAAGTTGAGGTCTAAAATATAGAGTTCATTATAATAAGAGTTGACTGTAATAGTACTAATTTTTAATTTAATTTAACAAATAATATTACATAAATATAATAAAAAATATACTTTTTATAAAATATATTACTATATATATTTTTAATATTTTAAAGTTATAAATAATCTATATTTCTTAATAATATAAAAATATAAATTAATATAATATATATAATTTATTAATAATATTTATTATAAATTTTTTATAAATTAAAATATTTTTCATAGTAAATAAAATTTATAAATAATTTATTAATTATATAATTTTAATATAAGTAATTATAATATGAATATTATATTTATTTTAATATAAAATTATATTTTAAATAATGATAAAAAAATAAAAATTTATTTTTTTATTTTTTAAATTATTATTTAATAAAAATAAAGTTATAAATTTTTAGATATCAAAATTTTATTTAATAATTTATTTTAAATTTTTTTAAAGAAATTATTTTATTTTTAAATAATTAATATTATTACAGTCAGTTCTTTAAGATACTTATATATAAGATAATCTAGAGGTTTTGCAAGTCATCTAAATAGAAAAAGGTAAAATTTAGCAAAATTATATTAAAATCTTATTAAAAATCTGCAAAATTCTGGAAAAGGTAAAATTATATCAAAGATTAAAAAATATAAAACTATATTAAAACCTTAGTAAAAAATTAGCAAAACTATAGTTTAGATATTTTGTCAAATTTAAATGAGTTTAGACAAGCAACTTTACTTATATATGATAAGTAATATAATAATTTCAAATTATAAGCAGAAGATTAATTTATAATTAGTTTAAAAGAATATTGATCAGTAAACAGTTTATTTAATATCGATTATAAAATAAATATTATTTCAATCAACATTTTATATTATATAAGTAATGTAAGAGAATTAATAAAATTATTTAATTAAATTATCTCTAAGATACAAAATATACTGCTAAACTAAAAAAAATACTTTTTGTATTTATATAAAATTAAATATATAGAGTTATCAAAATAATAATAAAAGAAATAAAATATAATAAATGAAATAAATATAATATAGATTAATAAAAAAATCAGATTCAGAAAATTTTTAGCAAATTTATATTTAATTACATTTTAATTTTTGATGTTATTAGATTAAAATATATTAAGCTCTTAATTTTAATCAAAAAATTTTTCAGAATCTGATTTTCTTAGAAACTCTTCTATATAATAAATAAATAATATAAATAAGATAAAATAAATATAAATAATATATTGAATAGGAGAAATAAATAGTATAGTTAGCATAGAAGATATATAAGACATAAATGATTTTCTAGTAATCATTATTATCTTTGGATTATTATTATTAATGTTTATTTTGTGTAATAATATTAATTTTTTATCAGCTAGAAGTTAAATTAAAATTTTTATGATAATATAATTCAAATAATAATAATTTAAATCTGATTAAATTATTTTTAAAAATTAACAGCTCTTATATATAAGAATTTAATTTTTAATTAATTTGGCGTAGTTATAATTCACGTGGTCACAATCGCAGTAAAATTTATAATTTTAATAAATTTCGATCGGGTGATTCAATAAATTAGTTTCATTTTGATAGCACTTGTAATTAATAAGTTGCATAATTTTAAAATTTTGAATTTAAGTGTCGCATTTCTTTTGCGAGCAACTGTAAAATGTGATTGGCTTTTTCAACTCCTTATAAATTTTCTCGGAAAAGTCTCGGTTATTATCGGCTGTCCCGTGACTTATGAAATTAGCTGTAATATTAACCTTAAAAATTTGGGTCGAACTCGAGTTAAACTATAATCGGAACGAGTTCCGTAAATATTGACAGGGTTGAATTCGAATATGTTTCAAACCCGACTAAAACGGAGCACTATCAGCGCGTTTCTAAGAACTTCGAGAACTATTTTGATAAATAAAATATCAATGGCTCGCGACATTTCATTGTGGTTTAGCATCAGAATAAAAAATAATTAAGATTTCGTCCAGGTCGAAAAATAAAAGCCAAGCCAAGTATACAAAGTTTGATTTATTAGCTTTGTCAAATATCGACGCGCATTTTTTCTATAATATCTGTCGCGCATGACATTACAGATTTTTATCAAAAAACGAAACTTCACTGTATCACACACTCCGTGTTTCAATTTTTTTTACTTATATTCTGGAACAGAATTTTTCCGATAGTAACCGCTACAATTTTATTTCCGCACCGGACTTTTTTAATTGTACGCTGTAAGTCATCTCGCAAGTATTTGATAATGGTGATTGAAATCGAATAAGAAAGTATTGTTTGGTTTGTTAATCATATGCATATGGCAAATTAAGCAATAAATTCGTGAATTTCTCCAATTGACCGAACATTGTGTAATATGTAATGCGTTCTCGGATTTCTTTGTTTAATCGACATTTTATAATATATTTTATATAATTATTTAAAAATTATCATTATTTCTCTCTGTTTCTTTCTTTATTTTTTTTATTACTTTTTAGTCTTAACTTTTTTTTGAATAATGCTCTTTCTCCCTTCTTAAGTATGTCTTTCGGAGGGTTTTTTTGTCTTTTTTTTTTTTTTTTTTTTTTAAATATTGGAAATAATTTCAATATCAAAAAGTTTGGATTCGAATATTCAAATATATTAGTAGTACAAAAGTCCAGAACCTTCGAGGCCGTAGAGCGAAAGCGAATAATGAAAATACAGGTATTACCAAATCACAAAAATAATTTATATAATAGATTGACGAGTTACTAAGAAATAATCTAGATCATTAAGATGTTATTGATTCTCCCGTTTTAGCCGAAGTTAACCTTAACAAGTCATTAATCAACCCTTTTTTGTGAATATTGAAAGGGAAGCCATAAACTTCCTTTTTGTCATTTAAAGACTCTCTTAATTTGATAGAATTTGATAATGAGTAACAATTATAGTAAATAACCAAATTTGGATTAGTTACGCAGATCAATTACTTTTATGAGTTTGCACGTGGAATATCAAACCACATGCTGTTAAAATAAATTGATTCTGGGCCTGGTCTAATGAAATTTCTTGTATTATATTACACAGAATATGATGATTTTTTTTACTGCGGATATAGATATGATATCGAATTATGTGACATATGTAGTAGTAATTACAAAATTCTAAAAAAAAATTCGGTTTTTTTGTGAAACATAATATAACTTTTTAAATTAAATAAATACGTGAATTCTTAATAAAAAGAAGTATTTCGGGATTGTACGATAATTTATTTCGGTATACTTTTCCATATGCAATATATGCAATATCAAATTCGTAAACTTTTTTTATTCAACTTGAATTCTAATTGAACAAGCTTTGTGAACCGAGATCAACTTAAAGATATTTATCATATTGTGTGTGTGTAAAAAATAAATCAACAATAGAAAATAAATGTTTCTTTGTTCCTTGAAAGTTTTATTCATTTATATTCCATGTTTTTTTGTCACAATGTTGCTTACTAAATCACGGAAATCACGGAAATCGACATTATTCGGGTATTATTTTAAATACTTTGGTCCAAGCGGTACACCGTGAAGGTCTCTTTGATTTTTTTCTAAAGAGAGATCCTGGTAGCTATTAAGAATCGAGGCAGAATTCAAATTACACCACGATGCTCCGTGCCGAAATTTTAATCAATTTAACATTTGTGGGCATTTCGAGGTAACTCAGTATATTTTAACGGTTAGTGTAATGCGAAATGTTCCTCACATGATCTATAATATAAAAAAATCGACTCTCATTTTTAAATTTTATAATTAATAGGGCACTTGGGGCTTGGTTATGTTTGTATTACTGAATAATAAGTTCATATCCGCTTAAGCTATAAATACAGGTTGAAAATAACCTTCTCCATATACAATTAAATTTCTCAAAACTAGTAATCAATAATAACAAACGAAAAAATGTCTTCAATTAGTCCTTTAATTACCTTTGATAACGACAATTGGACACTTAGAATACGACCTCCAAGACGAATTAATCAAAGAAGAAGACATAGAAGGCAACGAAATGTAAATGCTAATAATATATATCGAACACGCGTTCGAACCAACGAAGACACGTTGAATCGAATCGCTAACCTCTCTACACAATTCTCACGCGATTTGCTCATTAATGAATTTTTTAATGGGGCTTCATTATTTTGAAATTAAAAAAAAAAAGATTTTTTTTTTTTTAAATGTGTAAGAATTCAACTTTATATCGCATTCCTTAATTTCTTTACTTTGATAATCTCTGTTGACAATTTCTATCGTAAATTATGAACTTTAAAATCATTATATATAAATTTCAAATTGAATGCTTGCTTTTTTGAATTAATCTTCATAAGTACCTTCCTTTATTTTAAATTAATTATGATATACATGTATATATATGGCTTTAAGTTATTTTTAAAGTATATGTTTGTAAGAGCGAAAAATGATTTGTATTTGAATGTATATATGGTAATAAAATTATGAATTCTTTATATATTCTCATCAATTTAATAAGATGTTATCATTCGAATCAGAACAATTGTGTCATTTCTTATTGTTTCTATTCCAAGGTTACGTTAACTGGGAAATGAAGAGCGGGATTTGTTTGATTTCAATAATAAAAAATAAAGCGGGAAAACAATTTCTCCTGGAAAGGTATTTGCTCTACTTACCCAGATTTGAGTTTAAAGGTGGATTATATACAAGACGTACTGTAAAGGTTGAATTGATTTGAACTACCCAAATGAATAATTCTATAAAATCAAGTTACGAGTCATATAATCCGAAATGGCAAACTTCTAAATATATTCAGTCAAGTGATTTATTTTCGATATATTATATTTCCTATTAGACAATTTCAAGTGATTGATAATTTTGATGAATGTGCTGCTTACTCACTTTAGTATGGTAGGTTTAGTTATCAATAAAAAATCTTTTTAAAAATAAAATAGTAATGCTTGTTAATAAATCGAATTGCTTTAATAAATTCTATTTTGAGAAAAAATTACTCGCTAATAAAAGCAAGTTTTAAATGGATCGTACTACTTTTATCATTTATACGTGATCCCAGATTATAAGGATGTCGTGATAATTGATGTAATATCTAATAAATTTAATATTGTGTTTATTTTTTAAACAAACTTTTTTTATTTCGAGTGTAGAATAAGAAACCCATAACGATGATAAAATTCGTGATCGACGAAAAAAAATTGAATGAAAGAATCATATACAAAGTATAATTCGCCTAAAATAAAATTTTATTATCACAAAAAGCAAACAAATTTACCTTTTTTCGTGGTTCTTAAAATTGGTGTATATAGTCCCAAATGATTTTAGAAATTTCTAAGTCTAATCGCTTTTCTACTAATAAGATACCCTGAATATTTTTTAAAAAGGAAAATTTTCATGGAATTATTAAGTTGGGGTAGGGATGTTAAGCGGTCCCAAGAAAATTATAAAGAATTATTTTATAAATTTCTCATGAAACTTATCTTTATAATGTTTTAATGAGCTACTTATTGAAAATAAATAATAAATCCTCTTGGAATCCAAGAATTTCTTAAAGTTTAAAATTTTAGGATCCCATAAAATTTGCCAATTTTGAATATTATTTTTACTTTTACTTTTTACAAATTAATTATAAAATATTCATGACATTTTTTTTGATGGGTTACTTATTATAGATGAGTGATTAGACTTCTTCTAGAGTTACTAATCTCTTAAATCATATGGACCGGTTAAAGACCGATTAACATCCCTAAGTTGGAATAATAAATTTATCGAAACTTATTTCTTTTTCCTTATGCAATACTGCGGCTGACGCGGCTAGGCCAGCCTTGGATAAGATGGTTGACGATGCGTATTAGCAACTTCGGAACTATTATTTTGATGACTATTTGTGTAACCGTAATTAATAATCGATGGACGAATATCAGTTATGGGTGCAAAATAGCTATTATTGTTATTTTGTGAAGGATTATTATAAACAATTTTTAAGAGCCATCTTGAATAATAATTTTATTTGTAATTAATAAATTTATAAATTAAAAAAAAAAGAAAAAAAAATTATTTTTTTTAAGTACACGTAAGGAATCGGATGAAAGCTTATATATATATTTATTTTATAAAACCAAATTACCGACACGACCGAGTTAAAGGATACCAAAAAAATAATTTTTTTTAACTTGGTCGCAAACAAAATTTTTGTTTTTTTTTTTCTTTGTTTCAATAATTAATGTAAAAGAAAAAATAAAATTAAAAATATACATTTGTTGAATTGTTATATGACAACTCGAGAATCCGTTTGTCATGAGCAGCCTCTGATGCCTATTTAATAACACTTATGTAAAAGAGAAATCTTTTTCATGAAGAATTCAAAATCGTATGTCGGAAATATAAAATGAATTAAACGGTAATCAAAAATTTTTTTTTTTTTTGAAGTACTTATAAATAAACTACTCTACAATAATATATATATATATATATTATGATTTACAGTTTACGTTGGCTTGTTTCCTTTTTATTTTTATTTTTTTAGGGGGGTTTATAAGAAATTAAAAAAATTTTTTTTATTTTAATAAATAAACACATCTATTCTAGAATAACCTATCCTATTTTGGAAAAAAAATTTTTTATATAGGACCATTCTTTTACTAACACTAATCGACAGCCTGATTTGGAAATTGAACGTCGCTATTTTACCCTTTTTTCTTTCAAAATTGAGTTTTTGTTACCTTGGCTCACAAAAGTAATGGAACGGACGATCAAATTTTTTGAAATATGAATATTTTTTTCCCAAAGGGTCGTACAAAGATAAAAATAACTTCATTTGATTTTCCAATATTCGGGTAATAATATTTTATTTATTTAATTTAATAACTAAGTAAAATATTAAAGTTTATTTTTGATTAGCGTTCCATTTCTTTTAACCATTTTTGGATACGCTACTACGCATTAAATTATTCAAGATGAGAAAATTTAAAAGTTGTAAACCTTGACACATCATAAGTCTACATCCACCTTGTGCCTTTATTACATCATTTATTCTTTCAGTCATAGAATTAATTAGTTGATTACAATAATACAATTTCACACGATCTTTAAATTCTCTCACAAATTATTTTTATTTGAAGATGAAATTTTAAGATTACGTAGACGTCTATCAACCTCATTCCAAATGTATTCAATAAAATTCAAATCAGAGATTGAGATGGCCAATCAAGTAATAAACCGATTCTAAAACCATTCTGCGGTGTGTTTAGGATCAATTTCTGTTGATAAATAATATTATTTTTATCTAGGTCAAGTCGCAAAAGTGAAGGTAAAAGGCTACCTTTCATTAATTGTCTATATAGCTCGCCATTCATATTTCCTTCCCTTCGATCCTAATCAGATTACCAAATTACCAATACCCTTGGTCGTCATACAACTCCAGACCATTATTTCACAACTACCAAATTTGACCGTTAGTAATACATCTCGATCATTTAAAGTTTCTTCAACATATTGTCTTATGTCAGAGTCAAATAAAAGAAACTTTGACTCATCTGACCACATCACCTTTCTCCAATCATTACTTGTCCATTTGCGATATCATTTTGCTCATGATAATCGAATTTTTATGAGTTTTTTAAGCAAGGGTTTCTTTTGCTTTATTCATGCAACTAGCCCATAGTCTCAACTGAAATATTTATTAGATCGCCTGTGAATGCACTTTTACAGCTGTTGAGCATTTGCCAGATGTAATCAGTCTGACAATTCTACTTTCTTAATGTCTATAAACGATACGCGGATGACCAGATTTGGGTTTATCATTAACATTTCCAGTTGTTTCTTTTTCGATATATTCGTAAAACTGATGATGACTAACAATTTCCATTTTAGCAGTAGTTTTAGTTGAATAACACTCTTTATAAAGGGTACATATACAAGAGCGTTTTTCTTGCGATACACAGTATAAGGCATTGAAAAATAAAAACACTTCAATGATCATATTTACCGTGGCAACATTATTATGTATAAAAAAAATTAAAAATAATTAAATAATTACTTACTAAAGATCACAAAGCCTTTTGCCTCAAGATCGATCCAAAGAAATAGAACATGAAAAGGGTTAAAGTGATTAATATCTAATTAACAAAAAAACAATTTACAATAAAATCAACGAAAATAATTACCAAAGTCCCGGTGATTTAAACAAAACTATTTTTATTTTTGTTTAATCATCTAAAGCAAAGATATTCTAATTTTATAAAAGTTTGAACGTCTGTTTCCATTTCATTTGTGAGCCACGGTAGATAGTTCTACCTAAAGAAGTTTTTATGATATGATAAAATTTTATTATCTACATTATTACTATTAAATATTCTTTTTAAGGGAGCAGATTGGAAATTACAAGGTTAATAAAAGAGTACAATGTCAATTTATCTTGTAATTACAGGTTTCCCAACCTTTACAGAGGTACAAATAACACGAGACTAATTTCGTCGAATTATATTCAAGTAACGAGGCATACGAAACATATGATTTCATTTTAGATTATCTTGTAAGGCTATTCCAATGGGAGAATTGCTATTAAATATCATTTTGTCTCATAACTCGATTTTATTTTAATTGCAAACGATCCAGATACTCCAGCATCCTTCTTTTCAACCTGGTGTAATTCTCTTTATATATAGGTAATTGTAAAAATAATACAAATTGTTACATCGACATTCTCCGTAGAATTTGTATAGCAACTAATGGATAAGATTTATTTATTCATTCATTTATTTAAAAAAAAATAGTAATTAATGAATTACTACCGAAGCGAGTCGAAATGTTCCGATTATTCATACAATATATAATTTCTAATTAATACTTTAGTGAACTTGGAACATAATTTTTTTTTTTTAAAATAAAGGAGGTAAGATATAAAAAGATCAACTTTGTACGAACAACGTTAAAATATAACATAAAATAAAAGATACTTTTATAACTAGAAATAAATGAACTCCTAGCCACTAAAATTATTAAAATTATTAAATGATTGTTGATATTGAGTTTGAAAGCTATTATTAGCAAAATTTGAATTAGAATTGTCTACAGGTATGATAATAATCTTAAAGCCAGGAATGTCAAAACTAAAGATGTTATGACTTGGTTGGAGAGGGTTAGGGTTAGGAATATAGTTTGCGGATAGCGGTGGATTGGCATTAGCATGACCAGTATGTGAAGGGTACAGTTGAGCTGAAGCATTAGAGTCGGCCATAGATTGTTGTCGATGCGAATTAGCATCTCCGTAATACATTGAACTATTATTGTTCATCATGGGTGGATTATAGTTGCAATTTATATTTGATGGATAACCATTATCATTGTTATTTTGTGAGGGTTTATTATGTTCCATATTGAATAACGTGTAATTTATTGATTTGTTAAATTAATAATATATATATATTTTTTACGAATGGAAGGTGTTCAGAGATACTTTCTATTTTAATGAATGAAGAGTCGATTTTTTTTTTGTCTAATGAAAAAAAATATTATTTAACGCGACAAAAAAAAGATTTTTTTTTTTCTAAATGAAGGGAGCGAAAATAGGGCGAAAAAAAACGTAAACCAAAAGAGAATCGCGAAATAATTTTTTTTCTTTTTAGAAAGACCAAGAGTTGTGAAAAGGAATAAAAAAATTTGATGAGAGAATTTGAGTCAAAACATCACATATATATAATATTAAACTTGATCTATAATTAGAAACAAATTTTTTTTACACTGTAATAAGAAGTTTTTCTAATTTTCTGAAAACGATGCAGGTTTAAGCCAAAAAAGTCATTCTCACTGAATTTATTTATTTGAGGCTTCACGCACATCTTCCATCATTCAATCAAGTCCTTCATTATTATTTGTCAACAAAAAAGCAATCAAAATTTGAAAATGTTTTTTTTTTAAGCGAGGTACAATGTAACAAATATTTAATAATAATATAATTATTAATAATATTGTGTTCACTATTTGTATTATTTTATAGTGATGTGTTTACCAATGCATTAGATCAAAACGCACTTAAGTAAATCGGCTTTCATCGTGCATAACAACTTAACTAAAATAGTTATGTCTGGCTGAAATATTTGGTAATAACCGGTCTAACAAAACTAAACCAAAAACGATTGTTTTAATCCGAACGTCAAATAAATCATAAACTAATTTTTTTTTTAGTTGTATTTCAAAATTTGACGAGTGCAGATCTAAACAAAGAATTTTGGGACCTTTCAAAAGAACATTCCGGCATTTGAATTTTTTTTACTGAGAATGTTGATATACAAAATGATAGTGAAAAAATTTTTCCCTTTCCTTTTCTCTGGGTAAAAATTAAGTGATTAAATTTAAAAGTAAGAAATATAAAAAAGTGTTAATCCATCTGTCGTTATCGAGCAAATTGAAATTTAACAAATTTAACAACGAACCTAATGGAAGGGGAAGATATTAACGGGTACTTTGGAAAACAAATGCAATCATTCTATGTAATGAAAACAATACATTGAGATTTAAATTCTTTAATACTTGAATTAGAAACTTTATTAATTATTAATGAGGGCCCTTTTGTAAAGTGTAAAAATCATGACATGTAAGTTTCTCGTCAGTGAACAAAAAGTGATTTAACAAATCAGCCGATAGATAAACAAGTATTATTTTACAATTTTCTATCTTAACAAATATTATAAATATAAAGGGTAAGCGTTTTAACATAATAATTAAACGAATCGATGATGAATGATTACTATTTATTATTTGCAAATAATACATACCTACCGGACTCGCCGTTCCACTTCAATAATTCAGTGAAGGACACATACTCCTGAATGAATTTTCAATAGCCTTTGCAAGATTATCATTGAAGTTATCCAATATAGGTATATCGCGTTCATTTAGCTTTTAATATTTAAAAAAATTTTATTTGTATTATGTAAACGATGTAATTTGTTTTATTGGTTAACGTTATAAAAAAAAAATTATAGAATAAGATGATATAAAGAAAACATATGGTTGAAAGAATATTTTGTTCATGTAGTAACGAAAATCATTTTGTTTTGTGTAAAAAAAAAAATTTTTTTTTTGCTGAAAGGCCTACAAGAAATAATAAAAAATAATAAATAAAAAACAACTATAACGCCGTAACGTTCGTAGTATGACATATAAAAAATTTGTTTTTGTTTGTTTGTTTCACGGATACATACAGTACACCAATGGATCGTTGAAAGGGGAGAACGGGCATATACAGTACACCAATAGGGGAGAAAGTACGTTAGCAAATTTATGTACAGTAAATCTAATTTTTAGATTAGATTGTCTTAATTAAAGTTAAAAGCTTTTCCTTTGAATGCAGAATCCTCATATATTATGATATAGCTATCCGACGTATCGTGCGCCTAAATAACAAATTGAAAGGAAAAAAATATAGAATATTTTGAAAAAAGTGTATATTTGTATCTTTTTTTATTGTTAACTTTAAAAAAATATATTTGTATATATAGAATAACTGTATCATATTTTAATTTAAAAAAATTTTTTTATTTTATTGTATTACCAATTAAACGCAAATACAAAATATTTCAAATGCTATCATTCCGCAGTAATTTTAAAAAGGTCAAGGTTATTATTATTGCTGTTTGATTGAATTATTACTGTTATTATAGAAATGTAGAATCTCTATTGTAATTTGTATGGAAATGAATATACAGTATATAATTTAATGAAATCGTGGATTTACATGTATAGTATTGCAAACTGCAATTGTTAGACCGCCAGTTTTTTTAAGTTCACTTGGCGAAGTAGCTATTAACAAGCATCGCCGCAGAATTAAGTCATCAAGGTCGCAGAAAAAAAAAAATATTCAAAACCTAAAATAAAAAACATGTTATATAAAATTCATAATTAGTTTTAGTGAATTACGAAATTCAAAATATATGGGACCTTTGCAATAGAAAAGGGGGAAACGGCTGGAAAAAATAAAAATTGATTTAATGCTAAATCTGAACATATTCCTAAAAATCATATTTTGCATATAAAAGTGAAATTTAACAATTTAACTATATAGTGAAATTCAAAATATAATGAAATATTTCATATGATAAATATATAATAAAAATTTTGTATAATAAATAAAAAAAGTGAATAAATATAGAAATTCATCTATCTTTTCTATTATTGTAATTTTGCAATTTTATATCACAACTGTCAAAATAATACTAATTACCTAATATAAACAATTAAGGATGAATCTAATTGTAACAACATGTTACATATAACAACTATTAGTGGAACCAATAAAATCATTTTAATTTGTTTATAATGTAAGTAAAAATATCAAATATTATTGGCTGCAGCAGGATAGTTTTAGTTTTTCAACAATTAATTTTCTTATTTTGAGAAAGAAATTGATAATTAGAGTTATCTAAAACTAGAAATACAAATAATACTATTATAGATGTTAGTAAAAATACGCAATAAAAAAAACAAGTATAGTAAATAGTTCTGAAAAGATCATCTGATTTTAATATAGAATTATATAATCAAATTAAAGAAAAAGTTTAAAAATAAAATAGCAAATTGCAATTTGTAAACTACTAATTTATTTAGCAAATAATGTATTAAATAATATATATAAATTTATTTTTATTAAATAAAATATAATTTTAATTTAATAATTAATTAATAATTAAATTAAAAAAAGTTTTTTTATAAATAATTAATAATTATTTTTTATCAAATTTACTAATTGAAGTATTTATTAAAATAATAATATAAAATAATTAATAAAAATATTACTGAAATGATAATATAAAATAATTAATAAATAAATATTATAAAGGTTAATAAATAATAATATTATTAAAAAATTTTAATATATAAAAATATCATTTTTAATAATAAATATATAAAAACATACATTTTGCATATAATTTTTCAAGTTAATAAATATTTATAAAAAACTTAATTATCAAATTGTTAAAATAACAGTAAAATAATATAAAAAAATTAAAATAAAAAAAATTAAGTTTAAATAAATAATTTAAATTTTAATTAATTTTAAATATATTTAAAATATTTAATTATATTTATTTAAAAATATATAATATTATATATAGAGAGTAAATAAAAGTTTCTAAACACTTTTTTACCAAATAAAAAACTTATAATTCTTTAGCATTAATAGTAAAAATTCTAATATTATTTTATTTAGAAACTAGTTAAAGCATACATTTCATATTAAACTTTAATACTTGAATGAGCCTTCTTTTGCCGCAATCACAGCTTAAATTTACTGTGATATACTATCAACTAAATTTTTAATAGTATGCATTAGAATTTCTCACTATACCTTTTTAACATAACAGTTAAGGTTGGAAAGATTTAATGGTAGTTTTTTATATATACGAATATTTTTTTTAATATCAGCCCATAAATTTTTAATTGGGTTAAGATTAGGATATTGGATTAATCAAGTAAAATATAAATCTGTGTTGTTCTTTAATTAATTCTTTATTTTGTTTTATTATTTTTTGATTTGGTAAAGATTTTGTAAATTAAATTAAAACAATAAAAACTACACAAATTTTTTATTTTGATTATGTAAATAAATAATAGATAGTCATATAACCACAGTATAATATTACAATTATATAATAAAATTTGTTAAATCGCATTTATAAAGATGTTTGAAAACTTTTATTCACCCTCTATATTTAAATAGATAAATAAAATTAATTAAAGAATATATAATTTTATTATTATATATTTATCATTATTAATTCTATATTTAATTTGTTAAATAAAAAATTTTATTATACTGAATTTTACTAATTAAAAGTTATATAATAATATATAAAGAAAATTTTATAAATAATTTATATAAAATGATATTTTTTAATAAATTTATTTGATATAATAAAGATTTTGAAAAATAAGATTACTTTAAAAAGAATCAGTCTTATAAAAGAAAATAAAAAAGAATATTAGTAAATATTATCAGAAAAGTGATTCATTTTATAAAAATAAAATTTAATTTATTGATTAGTTTCCAAGACTTAAAAAAGGAGATCAGTCTTAAAATAAAAATAATATTAGTAAATATTCTTAAAAAAAATCCATCCATTTCAAGAAGAAGAAAATAGATTTATTAGTTAATTCTAGTTTTAAAAAAATAAAAAATAATAAAAATAAAAAAATAATAAAAATAAAATTTTGCAAATCATTAATTTATTTAACTTTAAAAAAAATAAAAAAATTTTTTTAACTTACTATTATATGATTATCTAAACTATTCTAATTAATCTAATTGAATAATATTATCATAATGCTAATTATTTATTATATATATTAAATAATTTATTATAGTGATAATCAAGAATGTTAAATAAACTTAAAAGATTTACAAGTTGTTTAAATAGAAAAAGATAAAATTAGCAAAATTATATTAAAACCTTATTAAAAAATCTATAAAATTTTAGAAAAGATAAAAATATATTAAAGCTTATAAAAATGCAAAACTATTAAAAATTTAGTAAAAAATTAGCATAAGAAATGTTTAAACATTTAACTAAACCTAAAATAAGTTTAGACAAGTAACTTTAATGATAAAAGATTTTTTATAATAAAAGTCTAATTAGCTCAGACAGATAATTCTTTATAATAAGAATTAACTATAATATTAAAATATTTAAATATTATTTAAATTTAATTACAATATATATTAAACATATTCTTTAATATATAAATTGAAATAATTTATTGTAATTATTATATAAATATTAAATATTTTTTCTTTATAATAAATTACTCATTATATTAATTTAAGGGATCAGCATTCTTAGTTTAATTGATAATAATTGATCTTCTATTATAGGTTACACTGCAATAACTACAGATTCAAGTCTTAGCTGAGATATAAAACTAGATATTTTCTTATGAATTTTATATGTAACTGAATATGTGGATATATGTACTAATATGTATTAAAAACTAGTCGATCGATCTGTTGATCAGTGTTAATCATGCCTAAATACTGGG
>CAJVPP010001106.1:0-22769 GCA_910592005.1 Funneliformis mosseae | reverse complement strand
ATAATCAAAGGCAATAAAATTGACATCTAAGGATTTACATAATTGATCGACGGCAATAAAATGGACAAAATGATCTTTATAGAAGATCTACATGGTAATAAAATTGACTTCATATTCTACCAATTAAATCTATCTAAAATTTTACCTGTCACAACGTCAAAATACTATCCTATTTCTTCAAAATATTGTTTACTTAGAGATGAATATGTATATACATGATATTGTTAATGAATCCACTGATAAAATCTTTAAAATTGAATACTTGAGTTTTCAGATAGTCAATGACAAATTCTACAAGACTTATCAAAGAATTTTATGAGGTATATCTGTCCTAAATATTTGAAGTGGTCATCTGAGTGTTGTTTTCTTATTTTACTATATAGGTCACAATTCATGTACTAGTAGAAATCTCTAAGTTAGTTCAATAAGTCTCTTCTGATTTCTAATAGATTGTTCCTATCTTTATATAGGTCAAATAAGTGATTATTGAGCACTTTTAATCCTTTCTTGACTTCCTGTTTGATCAAATAAATTACGTCAAGTGGTAATTTGCTTCTTTTATGAGTAACTAATCCTTTAATTCCTCCTCTAATATTAGGATAAATATAGATATAGCTAAGAAGTTCAGTAAGGGTATTCAATTATTGTTGTAATTCTTTAGTTTCTAGAAGGATTTCAATGTCAATTTCTTCTAAATAATTAGTTGTATTGTTGATATTCTTTTCTAATCTTAACAATTCTTGAATATTCATATAAATCATACTGAATTATTATTTCCGTTGCTTATAAAAAGCACCAAAATGTTATCTTGGTTTTCGTAACTTCAAATAAAATCTCAAAAAATAAATAAAACTAAGACAATTACTCAAAAAATCACAGGTGAGGATTCACAATAACATCGAAGGATTATTTTCAATAATAAATCATGTGAGGTAAACACAAAATAAACATAAAGATAACTCAAAGATATTTTAGAGATTACACTTCAGAGACTTCAAGTCAATATAGCGAATCAATATAATATCATATAATAAGTTTTCTAACAATAATTAAAGGGATTGTACAAATGTAAAGAGTCACAGATAATTTATAACAGTTTCAATAGGTTTGCGAAGGATAAGTTTTATACTTAGTTAATTATACTTCTTTATTAATATAATATATAAGTTTAGTACCTAAAAGATTCAGATCTCCTCGGTACTAAGACTCAAAGAAAATACAGAGATATTTATTCATGTTGAATAGATAATAAAATAAATTAAACTAAATATATTGAAGGAAATAAAGTTGCCATTTTGCTAGGCAATAAAGTTGCCATGTCAATAAAATTGCCAGATCTGCAGGTAACTAAATAGATATCTATGATCTACATGATTATTAAAGGCAATAAAATTGAAATCTAAGGATTTACATAATTGATCAATGGTAATAAAATAGACAAAATGATCTTCATAGAAGATCTACATGGCAATAAAATTGACTTTCTATTCTACCAATTAGATCTATCTAAAACTTTATCTGTCACAACGTAACAAAGATTTCTAAAGAAACTAAGTTAGAACAAACTGAAAAAGATAAAAATGGACCTTGAATTCATATTATCTTTCTGAAATATGAAGAAATAGATAAATAAGGAAAAACTATCCCAATCCACACAATATTTATTAATGAAATATTAGATTGAATTATATGAAATAACTTGTCTAATAGTCTTACAAAAATCATGTAAGTGGTAACTGTGAAAGAAGAAGTTGTGACTCCAAAGCAATAAAAGAAAATTAACATTCTGATAAAAGAAAATGAAGACAGATTTGTCACTAACTTTTCTGAAACTGGATAATTAATCAAAGTTGGAAGAACTAATGTAGCTCAATGTAAAATTGATATAAGAAATGCTAATCCAATTAGAAGAAATTATTATCGAATGACAAAAGAAGAGCAAGAGTTTATCGATAAAATTAAAAAGATGCTATGTAAAAAAATTATTCAAGTATCGGACAGTTCATGAGCATCACTTGCAATTCTTATAAAAAAGCAAATAAAAAGAAAAGATTATGTATCGATTATAGAGAACTTAACAAACTCATGAGAGAAAATGCCTACCCTTTGTCTAGGATTGATAAAATTTTGGAAAACTTAAATAAAGCAAAATGGTTCTTAACATTTGACCTAGCTAGTGAATTTTGGCAAATTGAAATGAATCCTAAGGACAGAGAGAAAATTGCATTTATAGTTAAAGGAAAACATTATAAATTTTATGTTATGCCTTTTGGTTTATGTAATGCTTCAGTAACTTTTCAGAAAATTATGAATAAAGTATTAGAAGAATATATTAACCGATTTGTAGCAGTTTTCATTGATGACATTATTATTTTTTTGAACAGTTTTGAAGAATATTATGGACATCTTTAAGTGCTCTTCCATAAACTGAAAAAAGCAAATTTAACTTTAAACAAAGAGAAATGCAAATGTTCAAAAGAAAATTACGATTCTTAGGACATAAAATTAATAATATAGAATCTTATCAGACCTTCAGAAGATAGAAAAAGTTCAAGACTTCTATGTATCAAAAAATGTGAGACAAATAAAAGGATTTCTTAAATTGGCATCATATTACTGAAAATTTATTAAGGATTTCTCTAAAATTGCCAAATCTTTGAATAATCTAACTAAGAAAGAAGTTGAATATGACTGGACTAAAGAATGTCAAAATGCATTTGAAACCTTGAAAGAAAAACTGACACAAGCTCCAATATTAGGATATTCAGATTTTAATAAAATGTTTTATCTTTTCACTAACGCCTCAGAAATTAGATTAGAAGCTGTGCTTACATAAAAGGATGATCAAGGAAAAGAGAAAGTAATTGCCTATGCAAGTAGAACCCTTAATATATATGAACAAATTTATAGTACTTAAGAATTAGAATGTTTAGTGATCAATTAGACAGTTAAATACTTTTATCACTACACTTCTTTAAAACCCTTAATCTTAGTAACTGATAATATAGCATTGAAATGGCTACAAACTTTGACTGTGAAGAATTGAACTAAAAGAGCTAGATGGTTGTTAAATCTTCAATAATATACATTTTAAGTTTAAAACTGTTTAGGAAAAAATAATGCAAATGCTGATGCTTTATTCAGAATTAATCCTGATAATAATGAAGATTCTGGCAAAATTATAGAAACTTACATGATTTCTGTACAAACTAATGAAAACTTCAATGATTTAGAAGAAAAAGAAATCCAATGGCATATTTCCTCACCAGAAAATAGCATAGAAGAAAATGATAGTAAACCATATTTTAAGCAAGAGTTGATGAATCAATTTGGAAATCATTTATTGATTACTATTGGATATCAATGTCCAAAAGATAAAATGATTGAAATTTACAAAGAAAATATTAAAGTTAAGCAAATAATTACAAATCAACTAATTACCAAAGGAGGCTCTAAATACACGAACTTTTGTGATATTTAAAATCATCACATTTATACATATTGCAAGGTATGCAAATGTAATTTATCTTACGAAATTATTCTTCATGACTATATTATTGGATTTGAATGTAACAAAATTTATCCTGATATGAACCCTAACTATTTAATTAATAACTTATGGTGAACTGAATCTCAACTTGTTCAACAAGAAAATGCTTATGCACAATTGTTTGCTATGCTCCAATAATTTTATCATATCATCAATAAAATAATAGAGTGAAAGCGAAAGTGTTAACATTGTGATTGATAGCTCAAGTTTTAATAATAGAAGAAAATTGATATAATAAACTTAAACATTATTTAATTATATCAAATTTACTAAATGATAAGAAATTAGCCAAATAAATTATTGGACAATCAAAACATTTTATTATTTTAGAAAATCAACTTTATAAAAAAAATAATAGAAATCCTAGAAGCTATCTTAAAGTATTGAAAACAAATGAAATAGAAATAATACTCTTTGCAATATATAATCATCTTACTGATGGATACTTAGAAATAGAAAAAGTCTTCGAAAAGATAAGAGAAAATTATTACTGGTCACAAATGTTTGAAGACGTTAGAAATTATATTAAAATCTGTGACTTTTGTCAAAAAAAGAGGAAGCCTACAAAGAATAGTACTCTCTTGTATCCAATACCAGTAGAAAAGTCCTTTAAAAAAATAGAAATAGATTGTATAGGACCATTACCATTGACTAACAAAGGAAACTATTATATAATTATAGCTACTAATTATTTAACCAAATAGCCTAAAGTAAATGCGATTCTAGCAAATAATGTAAAAACAGTTGTAGAATTCATTTATGAAAATATAATTTGCTGATATAGATGTTCAATTTATATACTTTTTGACTGAGAAACATATTTTACAAATCAAGTAGTAGAAGGTTTAATGAATAAGTTCGAAATTAAACATTTATTATCAATATCATATCATTCTCAAACTAATAGGTTAGTTGAGCAATTTAATAAGACTTTGTGTGAATCTATAGTAAAAGTGATAAAGAATTTACAAGAATGGGATAATGTTATAAACTCCATTTTATTTGCTTATCGAACTGCGAAAAATTCTATTATGAAGTTCACACACTTCTATTTGACCTATAGAAAAGAAGCAAGATTACTAATTACCACTCTTGAAAATGAAACCTTGGAAATAAATTTGAAAAGCTTAGAAGAAAATAGGCAACAAGTAATTGAAAATATAACAAAGACATAAGAAAAGCAAAAAAAGTGACATGATTTAAAAATTAAACAATCAACTGAATTTAAAATTGGAGACAAAATTCTTTTATATAACGCAGCTAAAGAAAAAACTTGAACTGGAAAATTAGAAGAAAAATAGAAAGGATTATTCTATATTCATAATGTACTACTCAATAGAGCATACAAATTGAAATTTACTGAAGGATAAATTCTTAGAATACCAATCAATGCAAGTTTACTGAAAATCTATCACGATTGGTAAAATTGGAATCTGTAATTTATATTTGAGTAAACAAATTAGAAAATATAAAAGAATGCCAATTAGACCTTGAACTTCAATTTTCTTGAAAATGTTTGAAAATTTTCAACAAATGAATCATTTCGTAAGAAAATATCAACAAGATATTGAAAATATTGAAAAAGCTAATTATGTGTTAAAAGAAAATGATATCAAACTCCTTTTGATAATTATCAACCTCTAAAAGAAGACTAAGTTAGACTAATTGATAAATCTAATAGACAAAACCTACTAGAAAGAAAAATTCGTGAAAATTGAAATTCTAGAAGAACTCCTGTGAAAAAGAAAAATGCAAAAGGAATATACTCAAAACTAGGAATTATCCTATGGTCTTATCTAAAAGAATTGAGAGAAAAAAGAAAAATTCTTTGATAGAGCTTAAATCAAAAAAGAGGGAAATGTGACAGGTAAAATTTTAGATAGATTTAATTGGTAGAATATGAAGTCAATTTTATTGCCATGTAGATCTTTTATAAAGATCATTTTATCTATTTTATTGTTATCGATCAATTATGCAAATCTTTAGATGACAATTTTATTGCCTTTAATAATCACATAGATCATAGATGTCTATTTAGTTGCCTAAAAATCTGGCAATTTTATTGATATGGCAACTTTATTACCTAACGAAATGGCAACTTTATTTCCTTTGATATATTTAGTTTAATTTATTTTATTATTTATTCAACATGTATAAATATTTCTGTATTTTCTTTGAGTCTCAGCACTGACGATATGTTAATCTTTTAGGTACTGAACTTATATATTATATTAATAAAGGAGTATAATTAACTAAGTATAAAACTTATCCTTTGCAAAACCTTTGAAACTGATATACATTATTTGTGACCTTTTGCATTCGTGTAATCCCTTTTGTTAGTTAACTTATTGTATGATAATGTATTGATTTGCTGTATTGACTTAGAGTCTCTGAAGCGTAATCTCTGAAATTTCTTTGAGTTATCTTTGTGTTTATTTTGTGTTTATCTCACATGTTTATTATTGAAAATAATTCTTTGATGTTATTGTGAATTCTCATCTGTGATTTTTTGAGTAATTGTCTTAGTTTTATTTATCCTTTTGAGATTTTATTTGAAGTTACGAATCTAATGTAATAACGCTTTCCCTTCCAGATGTTTGATAACTGTATAATAGTTTAGTCTTGTTAAGTTTTTCTTTTCTTTTTTTTCTGTTTATATTCTAGTTGGTAAAGTGTAAGGTTAGTATTGATAAAGTAGTTTAGTTTAAATTAATTTATAGATATTTTTGTATTTTCTATTTTATTATATGTACTCAGTATTATATAAATTCAATAAAGATCATGCAAAACTGTTGCACTAAAAAAAAAAATTCGCTAAGATATTCTTCAAGATTTGAGCTTTAAAACAAGTACAAGATCATGTTTTTAGCATTTGTAATTGATGAGTTATAGCCATTCAAAGGTAACCAATCACACTTGCGTTTCTTTTAGTAGCCACTGTATATATAACTTTTGGTCTAAATTTTATATACTACTGATTTTTATCTATAATATGCTTAATTTTTTTTTATATCAGAAAAGTTATTGTAATCTAATATTTAAGAAATTTATCACGAGAAAATTATTAAATACAAATCTAAAATTAACTTTGATTAATTGATTGTTATTTATTTTTTTTTTTAATACATAAACTTTGTAAATATTACAAGTAATTTTTTTTATAGAAAAACTAACATTTTTGTATTTCTTGATTCTTTTGCATGCATTTTGCTGAACTTTTAAAAATTATGCAGCTTACGAAAATATTTTAAATTTGTATTAAATAAAGTAAATTTGATCAAAATATACTATACAAATATTATATGATTATTTAATTTTAAAAATATTGATTAACTACATTAATTTTAAACATTTTTTTTCATAGATTTTTATATAATAATCATTATTTAATCTAATCATATGGATATTTATTTATTTTTATATAAGAAAATAATTCTCATGATTTTGAAAATTTTTCATAGACACTTCTTTTAATTATAAATATTTTGCCTAAATTTCTTTGATTTTTCACAAATTTTTCATTTTCTCCTAAAATTATTGCAAATTTCTAAACTTTTTTAACTTTTATTGTAATTATAGTAAAAGTTTCCTCCATTTGTCATAGAGTTTTAGCTAAATAGTTTTTTAAGATGAGATGAGTATACTTAAGAATAATTCAAATATGATAATTGAAAATATATGAAATATATCTTTTATGGGTTTGTTCTGATAGATTGATATATATAAATCCTTCTCTCGTCTGAGAATTATAACAATATGTTTAATATCATTTAATATGATTATAGCATATTAACATTTTTGCCTTTTCTTTACACTATACTGTAGGTTCTCAAAATATGAGCTTTTTCTTGCTTGAAATTGATTAATATAACCTCTATTGTCCTATATCAATATGTAGCCTCTCAAATATTATTAGATTCATTAAGCTAACCTTTTAGTAAACTGGTATTCACTAGTTAAAAATGCTCAACTTCACATTTCTAATATATGCCTTTTATTCTATTCAGACTACAGATTCTCATCAATAAGTTCAAGAAGAAACTTACATTAGTCAAAATAGTCTAAATTGACTAAAAATTAAATAATCAATTTTAGGCTAATTTTAGTATTATTTATGATTGATTTATCATTTTTTCTGATCAGCACATATAGGTATTGATTTACATTGATCGATTCTAATTAGACATAGCCATTCAGCATCAATTCAAAACTTAAATAACCATAAATTATCCTAAATTAATCTCAATTTAGCGTTATTTAATATTAATTCAGAATTTAAATAATTATAAATTAACTTAAAATTGGTCACAATTTGGTCAAATAAGTATATAAAATCAATATATTTTATTTATTAAATTTATTAAATATTAAAATTTTATTAATAATAAAAATCTAATATAATTTGCTAAAATATAATATAAATATTACCAAAGCTAACTGATTAATTTTCTATTTAAAAAATATAAGTAAAAAATAGAAAACTATGTAAATAATAAAAATATAATCTATTTTCCTTCTAAAATTCCCTTAAATTATCCTAAATATTTATTATCATAATATTATCATTTTCAATAAAAAAAAAAATTAATAAAATATGATTTATTTTTTTTCATAAAATAATAAAAAATAAAAATTTATTCTTTTTCATCAAATTATTTGAAATTATCTTATTTTATTATAAAAGTAAAAAAATTAGTTTATTATTTAAAAAGTTAACTGGTTGATTAATAAAATTCAACTAAAGTTTCATTTAATTTTGATAGTTTAAGATATATTTCTATTATAAAAGATAAAATAACTAAAATATAATTTAAGTTTGTTCAGTTTTGATAGTTAGAGGCATATTTCTATTATAAAAAGTCAAAAAAGTCAGTTTATTTTTGAAAAGGTAACTAAAATTCAACTTAAATTACATCTGATTTTAATAGTTAGAGGTATGTTTCTATTATAAAAAGTAAAAAAAAAATCAGAAAAATCAACTAAAATTCAACTTAAGTTTTATTTGATTTTGATGGTTAGAGATAAAAATTATCTAAAATTAATTTAAATTTTATCTGATTTTGATGATTATAAGTATGTTTCTATTATAAAAAAGTAAAAAAAATCAGTTTATTTTTTGAAAAATTCAGCTTTTTTTTCGTCTGATTTTTGATAGTTAAAGTGAAAATTTACTAAAATTTAACTTAAGATCTTTTTGTTTTTAAGACGATTTTTTTCAGCATTTTAGTGAAATATAAAAAAAGAAATTTGGAAATGATTCTAAAAAGATAAAGTTTGAATTGAATTATTTTTTAAAAAGTTAAAAAATTAAGTTTATTTATATAAATATTCTTATATATATCAGAAAATAAATTCAAAAAGTATATTAAATCAATATTAAAAAATTGTATATTCGATATTATTTTAGCAAATTAGTTTAATCTGAAAGTTTAGTTCATTAGAATGATAATATATTAATCTAAATGAATAATAAATGCATCATTCCTTGAAAACGATAAAATCATAATTTCTTAAAAACAATAATACTATTATCTATAAGGAATAATAAAACTATCATTTCTTAGGAATGATAAAACTATTGTCCCCATGAAACAAAAAAATATTGTTCTTTAAAAATGATAAAATCATCATATCTAAGGTATAATAATACCATTATTCCTTAAGAATAATAAAACTATCATATAGAAATAGTAACAGTCAGTTATAGTTAGTTAATAATCAGTCAATAGTTTGTTAAAAACCTTTGATAGACTGATCAGTTAATTAACTGATTTTAACTGACCAGTTAACTGATCATTTAACAATAATTTTTTACTTTTAAATGTTCTAACTGTATATATAAGTTTTAATTTTTATTATAATAAATGATAATTAAATTAATTTTATTTTCATTAATCATTTTGATAGGCATTATTGTGATATTTTAAATATTTTAAATATTATATTTACTTTTTGCAAATACATTTATTCTTTTAAAATATTAAATACAAAATAATTTATTTCATTAAATCTATATAATATTTTGTGAACTCTAACTATATAAATATAAATATACTCTTACAGTATCTTTAAATAAATGATTTTGTAATTTACATAAAATATGATCAGCAATTGAAAAAAGTTATTCACATAGAACTGAACTTACTTGAATATATAAATATTCAAATGCAAGTTTTGATAAATTAGGATATTCAGTAGAATGAGTTTTTCACCAATCCAAAGGTTTTACATCTTCTTTAGCTTCAGCAGAAATTCAATATTTATTAACTTTATCATCTACATTTGTAATAATAGAATTTGCTTCTTTTAACTTCTTTAAAAAACTTGAAACTTTTTTTTTTGATATAATATAAACTTCTTATTATTATTATTGCTTTAATAGATTTCTAATTGGTGATTATATTTTATAATCTGTCATTTCTAAAAAATAATATTTTTATATCTAGGATCTAAAAAGGCTGCGATATGAGAAGTTTCTTTTAATTTATTATAATAATTATTAAATTTTATTAATATTATCTTAACTATATTATTTAATAAATAATTGTTATCATAATCAATTTCTAAATCTTTTTTAATTGCTAATAAAATTACTCTTAAATGTATAATAGTAGGATATTTTTGTGATAAAAGTTCAATCATTATTCATTAAATAGATATAAAAATTGGTCTACATCTTTAAACAATTCCTATTTAGATTCATTTGAAAAAATATCTTTTAATTTAGAATTTTTAACTAATAATTGTATATTTTCTTTTAAATTATATGTATAATTAATCATTTTAAAGATTGAATTCCATCATTTTATAATCTATAATCAGATAAAGAAATTATTTATTATCTAACTTTGCAAAATTTTCTAATTTTTCAAGTAATTTAGTTGTTTTTCAAATTGTTTTTATTAATTTTCTTAAATTTTTAATATGAGTTAATACAGTTTTTAACTTAGTATTTATAATAATATTAAAGATATGAACTACATGTCTAACATAAATAAAATTATTTAATATTTTTGATTTTAAAATATTTGTATCACGAATCATATTACTACTATTATTAGTTATTATTTCTAAAGTTTTAGTTTTAATCCAAATTCTACAAGTATATTATAAATTTTATTAACAATTTCATCA
Source organism: Funneliformis mosseae (assembly GCA_910592005.1). Lineage (NCBI taxonomy): Eukaryota > Fungi > Glomeromycota > Glomeromycetes > Glomerales > Glomeraceae > Funneliformis > Funneliformis mosseae. Next base: position 12,085 of record CAJVPP010001106.1, on the reverse strand, counting down.
CCTAGATATTGACCTTTAAATCTAAATATATCTAAAATAAAATATTTTAAAATTCAATTTTCTTCAATAAAATGTATTATAATATTTAAAAAAACCTTTAAATTTTAAAGATGACTAAATATTTGCAGTTAATGCTACTTTTCCTAAGAAACTTTTAATAAATTTGTAACTAACTCTCTTTTTTTTTAAATTGCTTCATTATAGAATTTTTAACTATTTTTTTACTTGGTATTTGATAATGAGAATTAAGTATTAATATCATTTTATTAAATAATTTACCTTCTACTACTTTAAATACTTGTATATCTAAAATTATCCATTCAATAACTGCTTATATTTTTTGATTTGAATTTCTTATGAATATTGTTTAATATAATTATCTAATATTGTTTACTTTTCTTTTCAAGTAATAATCCATAACTTTTTAAATGTGCTTGAATAAAACTAATTCCTATTTTATTACCAAGAATTTTAGCATAATTTGAATATTTTCTTGTTATTTTATCTATATAATTCTATATATCAGCTCTTATTGATTTTTCTTGAAAGTGAAATAAAAGTAAATTAATTATTTCTTTATTTTCTTCATTATTAATTTCTTTATCAAAAATATTTATTTTATCATTAATATTAACTTCTTTTTTATATATACTGCTTTTATAAGTTTTGAAAATAGTTTCTTCATCACTTTTTATTGAATGATCAGACATATTTATTTATTAAAATGAAAAAAGAGAATACAAAAAAAAGTAAAAGAGAAAAAGAAAGAAAAAAGAGAAAAAGAAAAAGTGAAATAAGTAAATGAATGAATATAAATTAAGTAAAAATTTTTTATTATATACTGTATATATATATATATATATATATATTTGTATTTAATTTTTTTTCATTTTCAAAAAAAATGAATGATTATATTTATAAAAAATAAAACTGCTAAAATTTCAATTATTTTAATTAATGATTCTTTTTATTTCTTTACATATGAAAATTTATTTATTAATTTTTTTTACATGCATTAATCATAAGCTTTTTAAAATTAATAATTAAAATTTTAATTGCATTGTATACATTTAATAATTTGTTATTATTTAAAATTTTATTTAGAATTTAAATTGATGATTTACAATTAATTATAAGATTAAAAATAAATTACTATTGTTCTTAATATATCATTACATTTTAAAAAGTTCTTTTTGTTTTTTAATATGTAAAAAAATTTTTTTAATATTATTCAAATGCAAAATATTAGTATAGAATTATATCATTGATATATGAAAAATTCATTTTTATTATCTAAAAAAAATTAATTAAAAATTTTATTTGCATTAGCTATTTTACAAAAAATAAATATAGATTATTATTCTAAAATGTAACATTAAACTTATTTTTATTTAAAGTTAACTCAAATGGTAGTTAGCATAATGCTAAAAGATTTACAAATTTTTAATTTTAATATTTATCAATATTAATCACTTTGATTATATAATTAAAGTTAATCAACAGGTTAGATACTAATATTTAATTTATATTTAGTGATAAGTACTTTTGTAATAAATTTACTGTACTTTTAATCTAATAAATTTATTTCTTTTGTAAAAGTCAGTTAGTCAAAATTGGTTAATCAACTGAATAGTTTAGAATCAGTTAAAACCAATTGGTTAAAATCAGTCAAAGTTAGTTAGTCAATTGATTAGTTAAGATCAGTCAAAAGTTTTTGACTAACTGATATCAATCATGATTATGACTAATCATGATTATAATTATTAGCAACTCTATTATTATACCTAAAGTATGATAAATGTATTATTTTTAGATATGATAAAACTATTGTTCTTTAGAAATAATAAATTTATTATACCTAAGGTATGATAAATATATCATTCCTTAGGAATAATATACTATTATTCTTAAATATGACAAAACTATCATATCTAAGAAATGATAAATACATCATTCCTTAGGAATAATAAAACTATCATTCTTTAAGAATGATAAAATTATTATACCTAAAGTATGATAAATGCATTATTTTTAGATATGATAAAACTATCGTACCTAAGAAATGATAAATGCATTATTCTTTAAAAATAATAAAATTATTATATCTAAGATACGATAAATGCATTATTTCTTAGAAATGATAAAACCATCATATCAAAGGTATAATAAATATATCATTCTTAAATACAATAAAACTATTGTACTTAAAGAATAAAAAATGTATTATATCTAAAATATAATAATATCATCATATTTAAAAAATGATAAAACAATCATTTCTTAGGAATGATAAACTATTGTATCTAAAGTACAATAAATTATTATTTCTTAAGAATGATAATACCATCATCTCTAAAGAATGATAAAATCATCATTCTTTAAGAATGATAAAAATCATCATTCCTTAAAAACAATAAAACTATTATTCCTTAGAAATGATAAAACTATTATTTCTTAGAAATAATAAAACTATTGTATCTAAGGAATAATAAATGCATCATTTCTTAGGAATGATAAAACTATCATACTTAAGGTATGATAAAATTATCATTCTTTAAAAATGATAAAATCATTGTATTTTAAATATTACTATCATATCTAAAGAAGAATATAATCATTTCAATTAGATGTCAATCAGCTATAAGTATGCCAATTAGCTATAAATAAGACAGGTCAAATTTTGGCTGATTCTTGGCTAATTTCTGATGTATGTTAATTAGCTAGACTGATTTTTGATAATTTGCTAATTTTAGGTTAATTTTAAGCTGATTTTTCACATATCTGATTTTTTTAATTTCAATCAGTATTATATCTATCAAGAAAATTTAGAATTATATTAAGAGAATTTGAACTAAGAAAACAATTTTTCAATTCTCTTTTTCAAATTTCTGAAATTTCTGCAAAATATAATCTTTTGAAAATAAAACTAATTGAACTTTCTTCTTATTTATATCATTAAAATAATAGGTTTAACTATTTCAAAAAAACATATAATCAATATAAGAAAGAATTATATTTCTTTCAAGAGAATGGTTGTTCACAATATCAAAAAAGAATTTAATAGTAATTATAATCTTATATTAGATTAGCTTTATGCAAAAAATTTGTCAAAATAGATTATTTCTCTTTTTTTTTTTTTCTACTTAATGTATCTTAATATTTTTCTATTTTTTAATAAATTTTGCATACTGTTGTATTTTTGTCTTTTATAAATATAAAATTGTTCAATATTATTTTAAAAGTTGTTAATCATACTGTTGATACTTTTGCTTTTACTCTTATTTCTCTTTTCAAAAATTAAATAATAATTATTATCTCATTATATTATTTATTATATCATATGATCAATAATTTAATCAATACAAATTCTACTTTTATTTTTAAAGATTCTTAATTTCAAAATACTTCATATTTTATAACTAATTGTATTTCTTTAATTATTTTAGTATTTAGTGATTTACTTAATATATTAGAATTTTAATCATATTCAAATCTTCATTATTTTTTATAAGAATATTCGAAAATTAGTAATATAGTGAATTTTAAAATCTTTTCTGCTTTTATTTTCTAACTGATTAATTTTTAATTTAAAATTCTCAAATTTTCATATAATAAATAAAAATTGTAATATTATAAAAATGTATGTATTCATTATCTATATTAAATCTTTATCAAAATATTTTAATAGACTTGAATTATTTCTTTAAAGTATCTTTAATTCCTTGATTTTATCATTTTTTACAAGATCTTTAAATAATAGTTATTTCATAATTTCTTCATTTTCTTTTCTTTTTGTATTTTTTTTTAAACATTTTATTAAATAATATTATATTATATAATATATCATGTAATTATATTTTTTAATCAATAAATTACAATTTTTTTGATTATTTAAATATAATTTATTTTCTTAATTAAATTTATTTTTACATTAATTAAGTCTTTGTATTTTCATTTTATCAATTATTTTTTAACGTATTTAGAAATTAATGACTTAATATAGTTTTATCATATAAATTAGTTTTTATTTTTTCATTGATATTTTACTTCATTAGGTACTTTATATTTATAATAATATGATTTTTATTCTTTAAATATTCAAAATCTATTGTTATTTATGAATATAATTGTAAGTGATTAGATATTATTACATTTTTTATCACTTCAAATTCATTTTTTTTCTCTATTTTCCTATTATTTATTGAATATAGCTGATTACTTTCTTTTCAATCTTAAAACTTTTATCATAATAATTGTCACTATTACTAAAATAATTTAATTCAATATCTGCTTTAGATTTATTATTTTCTATTAAAATATTTTGATATATTTGAATTATTTCTTCAAAAATATTATTAACTTTTTGCATTTTATCATTTTCAATAAAATTTCCTTGAAATGATTTTTTATTAATTTCCTTTTTTGAATTTTCTTTTGGATTTTCTTTTTTAGACATTCATCAAATGATGCTATTTTTTGTCTTATATTATATGATTTAATATCATCATTATTATATAATGATTTTTATAGTTCTATTATAGGTATATAGACATATTTATTATGATTCTATAATTCAAAGATTTTTGTCACTTTTTATATTTGTAGCTCTTATGTAATTTAATCTAATACTAAGATAGAAATATTTTCATCTTTTATCCTTAAAGAAAAGCATATATTTATTTTATTAATTTTAAATAAATATAAGAAAAGTGTATTTATATCATTATATTTTATTGATAAAGCAGAATTTTCATCCACTTGTTCCTGAATAAATACTATAGAAATATAATTTATATTTTCATTTTCATCAAATAAAATTTGATATAACTTATTTATTATTTTTTCTAATATATATATTGACATTATATAATATTCATTTTATTATTATTATAAAATCAATATTTTATTATTCAATTTTTCTTATAATTTTAAAAATAATTCTTTAAATCTAAAGCTAAAACTTTTAATAGTTTTTTTCTGATAAAAATTACCAAACTGTTAGACTTAGAATTGTTTTAAAATCAAACTAATAAAACTAAAAAACTTAATTATGTCAAAATCTTTTTTAAGAGAAAATTAACAATTAATAAATAAAAACAATTTATCATGATTCACTAGTGTAGTAGGATATCATAATCAATCCTATGATAAAATAAAAAAAAGGTTAAAAGTGTAAAATAGTATTTTTATTAAATCTGTAGAGTTATAAGTCTAGTTCCAAGACTTATCTCAATTTCTAAGCAAAAATTCTGTTAACTCAAGATCAACTTACAGGTCTATTTATATAAATTGTTAACTAGTACTATACTATATTTTTTGGTAATTATAAATAATACATATAATAAAAATTAGATAATATAATATAAGTAATAAAAAGAAGACTATATACCATAAAATCTCAAATTTAAGCACCTAAAAATTTAAGTACCTCTATTACTTTTACTATAACATTTGTATAAATTAAAATTAAACACCCTCAGATTTAAGTACCTCAAATATACAATTTTGTTTATTCCAAAAACTGAAATGAAAGATAATTTTTTGTAATTAAATTAAATTTGCATAAATTTTCTATTTTAAATTAGAATCAAATAGTATTTATTGATTATTTAAATTAATTTTTTTTCTGTTACTTATTGAAAAAATAACATATAAAAAAAAGTAAGTGTAAGATAGTATATATCATATTCATTTAAAAAAAAATTAATAGAGATAAATATGCTTAAGAATATGAAAAAATGCTACAGCAAAGCATTTTAATTTAAATGCTTCAATGATAGAAAGATGAATAAAGTTAAATAATAAATAGAAAGAAAAAAACAAAAAAAAGTGCTGAAGTTTTAAAAAGAAAAGTCTTTTATCTTGAAGCAGAAAATCTTTTATATAGTTGAATAATTGAATAAAGAAAAAGGGCTTACTATTAATTATAATTTAATAAGATTATAAATGGTTAAAATTCTCAAAGAATTTACAATTCAAATATTATATCTAGCAGAAGAATATAAGTTTCAAGAAAATCTTTCTTAAGTTAATTATTTTATAAAGAAATATAATTTGTCATTAAGAAAAAGTGCTAAAATTTCATAAAAATTGCCTGAAAATATAAAACAAAATTGGATGAATTTAGACAATTTGTTATAAAACTGAGAATACAATATAATTTTAATTTAAATAATATTTTTAATATAGATAAAATCTTAGTGTGATTTAATATAAAAAATATGGTAGTTAATAATAAAAGAGATAAAATAATATATATTCATACTACTGGAAATTATAAAAATCATTTTATTGTAGTTTTAATTTGTTTAGCAGGTATTAATGATTTTATTTTTCTATTTTTATATTTATTAATTTAAAACTAATATAATAAATTTGCTATAATTATTTGATGATATAAAGTATCCTTCAATTTGTATTTCAAGGGTAAACAACTTTTTCAAGGTAAAGTTATTCCAAAAGATATTATTTGTTAATTCTAAGATAATGGATGGATGATTTTAGATTTAATAAAAATATTTTGAGCTTTCAAGTCAATAATTTATTTCTAAAAACTACTTTGTAAAATAGAAAAAAAAACATAAAGTATACAGATAGTATACATGATTGGCAAATAAAAAGGAAATAGATATAGATCATAAAATATCACATGAAGTTAATTATATATGTAACTTATAATATGCTTTTATGTTGTAACTATACTAAAAATTGTTTTTTACAATTTAATTCTAATAAATTAAACATTTTTTTATGTAATTATTTATTTTTTTTTAATAATGCATTGTGGAATTTTAACTGATTTATTGAAATTTTTTATTTTTTTTTTAATTAAAATAATAAAAGTCATGTGACATATTAAATACCACAGATAAAATTTATATTATGTGACTCAGACTCTTAGCTATCATTTTAACCAATTAAAATAAAGATTTTAATAAAAAATTTCAGTTTAGGCTTAATTTACTTTTAATCATTTTAGTGTACAAATTTATCCGCTAAAATAGATGGTTTAAGAAATAATTTATAATGCTATTTTAGAAAGATTTTATATTTTCATATTTTTCATTCTGATAATTCTTTAATAATAAATCATTTCTAATTACTTTTAAATACTATCTAAAATTCAAGAAAAGTATCTTTATATAAAGAAATTTTAAAATTAAAGCAATAACCAAAAATTTTCTATTTTTTTTTTTTGACTATTAATTATTTTTCATTATTAAAAACAATAATAATTGGCCCATTAAAACAAATACAACTGTATTTTTTTCAAACTTTGAAATTCTAAATATCTTTTAAGAAAAGCTTCAAATCCAATTTTTTCAAAGCATTTTTCTTTTTTGTTTTGACAAATACAAGTAGCATAAGAAAAAATTGTTGTAAATTATTAATAGCCTTTCACAACTTCATATTGTTTTAACAAAGTATATTCAAATAGAAAGAAGATAATTATTTTCATAACATTGATCGACTAATTGCATATTATAGAAAAAATAAACTTAAATTTATAGGTTAATTAACCCATATAAAGACAAATTCTCAATATGAAAATCGTTAAATTAAGGGATGTTTCTTTTTATTCCTTTTTTACGTTATTATATTTTTAAAACTTTCGTTACTGTCAGACATTGTTATAATTTTAAAAGAAGAAAAAACATTTACAATAAGTCGATCATTTACGAGTAACTAATTAAAAATTTAAATTTAATCCAGAATCAAGAAAATAATATCGATATTGTGATTGAAATTGATTTTCGAATCGAATTCAAATGATCGTCTGAAATTGGAATCTCAATTTCAGACGAAAATCAATTTCAGTCACAACAATATTATCGTACATTTTATAATTAAATTTTTTTTGTGAAGATTTTAGGATGGAAATATTAATTTTTGTAATAAAAGGAAATATTACCTAAACGATTGTATCAATCCACATTTTTAATGAGGTAGAGGATTTTCTTTTTCTTTTTTCGTATCCATAACAAAATATAAATTCGAGATGCTGAGGTAAAGGCTTTTTTAAATTTTACAAACTCATCTGAGGGATTCTTTTATGTAGAATTGTATAACAATAAAAATGTACTGTACGTTAATATAATGTTCTACAATGGATTTGAGATGATAAAAAAAAAATTTTTGATGTAAAAATGTATTATTAATATATACTATGTATATGAATAAATGAAGTAAATGTTCCGAGACAAGAGAGATCGACTGTTCCGAGGTCGATGACAAGAATAAATATTTGACTAAAACTTATTAAGTTCAAAGAATAAAACAAATTGAGAATTCCGATTATGAAAATCGTAAAATTAAATGATTTCTTAAATGTTGAATGAAAAAAAAATAAGAATTAGGATACCGAAATGGTTTGTCAGAGGGTAATATACAGTATATAAGGTTTACCTGATTTTTAGACAAGGAAAAAAAATTATTTCAATCATGAAGAAAAGTTTATTATACATTCTTATACATTTTTCATCGGCAGTTATTGCTGATTGGATCACTGTAGAACACGATTATAATATGTGCGACCAAGTCGTACCTTCTAAACATGCGTCGTTCCATATAGACGATGATGGTGTTATTTATTCGACGTCCCTTTTGATCAGGAATATTCAAACTATAAAGCATGAGCCACCATTAACAACTTTAAACATCACTATGTGGGGATGCACCAATGATTGTAACTTCAGCTTTATGGTGAAAATAAACAGAGATAATATTTCGGTTTCGTCGTATACCGAAAAGGACCAAAATAATTACAAATGTAAATTAAGTAATTACACTATGAAACTTATTCCGACCCCTAAAATTACATATATTCAAAAAAAACCTAATCCAGATCACATATTTCCAACTGATCTAACTGCCAAGTATTGCAGTGAAGGTAAACACCCAGATGCACCCAATTTTCCAATTAATCAAACAGATCATATAGCTGAATGCATCGATTATTTGACTGGTCATGAGGTTGGAACATACGCTGCATCTCTTCAGTTCGGTTCAGGCAGCTCGTTCATTCCTGATGAATATCCTGTTGCTACATATCACATGATTAATTCGGCAAACAAGCTATTCAATTATTGGGAGAGACACCATCGAGGGTTCCATGATGCCCTTAGTGAACTAAGTGAAAAAATGACTCCCAATAATTTAAAAGAATTGATTCCACCACCGCCGCCACCTCATAAACGTAAGTATGTCAAAGAGATTATAATTATTGTAGCCGTTTCCATTGTTATAATTGGGATGGGTTATTCTGGAACATATATATTAAATGGAATAATGACAGGTATATTAAACGCCTTCCAATTAGTAAGAATCGGTGGAATCGCTGCCGAACTTGGTGCTGCAGAAGATGTTATAGCAACAGCAACTGCAGGATCGATAGAAATGACTGAAGCAGAAAGTTTTGTAACTGCGTTAGATGAAAGTCTAGAAGATTTAGGAGGATTCAGAAACGTAATAGTTGATGGAGCTGGTTGCTCTGGAGAAATAGAATTGTGCGAAACTTCTGCAATGAGGGAAATGTCGACATACTATCAAGAAACCAGTAACCCAAATATTAAAGAAAGCATTGCATTGTTGAATAGGGCTTCGGATTCCCCAATAGAAAAGAGGGATACGAGAGTGATGGATAATGTAGGATTTTTTACGGTTAACATGGTGAATAGATACTTTCTTCCAACTTTGATGGACAATGTTCATCAATCATTTGCCGGCAACGGGCAAACCTATACAGATATTTCATCATATCTATCAGCCGCAAGTGAAAGTCTCCAATTTCATTTTGAAGATACATTACACAATAATTTTTTTGCTGCAAACAAGTCAATATTAGCTAGTTTTACTAATCATCAAAAGATGGATTATTATAAATTACTTGACAATGATGATGACGTATATTATTCTATTAAAAACAGAACATATAACCATATGGCAGCATCAATAATAAGCGTTGTCTTACAAAAGTATAATGTTGAGATTTGTGACCCAAAACCTTCATTTTGTGGACAATCTTGTCATTCTGGTCATATTTATTGTCCAACAATCGGAGATGATAAATGTATAATAAGTGCCTCAGATGGACAAATAAAAGAACTTAAGTTTCTTCGAGATACCTTTGATATATGTTCAACTAATACTACGAAGACTGGTTGGAATATAACGCATAATTCCAATTGTGATATTAAACAATTTCAATGTCAATAATAGGTCAAACGTGAATGCAATTTTTAGTATCGATAATATTCATCGACTTTTTTTTTTTAAAAAAAAAAAAAAAAAAAAAATTTAAAAATTTAACCTAAAATAATAATTTTAGTTGAGCTCCGTTAATGATCAATAATGCTTGAATATACTATGAAACTCAATAAAAAATTCATTAAGGACGAAACAATATAATTATTGTTAAACAAATTTTTTAAAAAAAAAAATGGAAAATGTTTTTATTCTAATTGGATAAAAACAATCAAAATTATAATTTAAAATATTTGTATTTAATCCAGTTATCACCATTATTAAAGCCTATACACACAAACTTGCGAATAAGTTATTTAAATTAAAATGTAATACACAAGATAATTTTGGTTGAAAATTTTTTTTCTTAAAAAATTTATGACAAAGTCTGATAGTAATAAGAAATAAAAGCATGAAGCTTAATTTTTTGTTTTTATAAATTCGCATTTGCTTTACCAGAGCAACAATGTTTAGTATAAGGTCAGGCAGGCTAAGCGTATACGGTACGAAACATTTGATGATTGATAAGTTTCGTAAATTTAAATTGATATGTCTTATTATCGTGACATCGATCCTCAATATCACTTCTATCGCTTGATAACGAAGCGTTCGTTCCAATTACAAAATTTTTTCTTTGATTTTTGAATTATTCAGAATAAATGAACTTTCGCTTTATATGAAAAATTCAAGGAAACAAGAAATTTTAATAATTAAACCTTTTCTTTCTTTTACTTTGCAACATTTAAATTAATTTTGTAAGAATAAATTTCTCTAATGATGAGGCATTTTCAAAGAATATAAAGGAAATTTGCGCAGATGCCGATCATCGATTTTCTTTTTTTGCCTATTGTTACATTGAATCTAATTTCGTTTTCGAATATCAAAATCAATTCAAATCTGAAATTGAATATTTTTCGATTTTTGGTTTTTTCGAAATTTTTGATTAGGTAAGCTTTAAGTTTTATTTTTATATTTTTTTATTTATTTTTTTTATTTTATTTTAATATATACTTTATTATTCATCAATTGATTCTATATTTTTTTATGTACTTATATTTTTATATTTTTTTTTTTTTTTTTATGTATTATTCAACGATTAATTCTTTTCTTTTTTTGTTTGTTTCTTTTTTTTATATTTATTGATCAATTCTTTCCTTTTTTTTGTATTCATCGATCAATTCTTTAATATTAAATTAAAAAAAAAAAAAAAAAAAATAATCGATCGATAAGATGATTGAAATCGATTTTTGTCTAAAGTTGTTCAGTTAACTGAAATTGGAATTCCAATTTCAGACATCCTTTTTTGTTATCTGAATTCCAACTTCAGACAACTTATAAAAACTATTTAACCAATCACAATACTGCCATTTTTTTTTTTTTACAATTTCGTACAGTTAACTTTAAAATTTTTTATTTTCGGACTTTAGCTTTTTAGTTGAATTATAATTACATTTCGCAGCATTTATTTATTAAATTTTGTAGCATTAATTTCCAATAATTTTATTTTTCTTTTTTTTCGTTTTTTTTTTTACTCTTCATTTTTTATTTTTATTATTATTTTTTTTTAATGTTTTTAATTTCGAGTTTATTTTTATTCGGTTTTTTTGGCAAATAAGTATTCTTTTTTTTTAAGTTTATTCTGGTGCTGCATCATTTAATAAGTGATTTTATTCATTTTTGTTTTCATCTATTTTTTCAGGTTTGTTTTTTAAAACTTAGACCGAAGTGGTCAAACCTGAAAAAGCAAAAAATAATCATTCAATTAGAAGAACATGTTAAAATACATTCACTTTCTTTTAAAACAGCAGAAAGCAAATAGAAAAGGAACTCCTATCTTTACGAG